>QGSO01000462.1:190641-228639 GCA_011037825.1 Carya cathayensis | reverse complement strand
AGTTGTGCTCTTCTGAAGTTGTACTCTTCTGGAGTTCTTGTAAATAACATAATTACTGGAGGAGTTATCAAAATTAAGCCGCAAACCTCCATATTCAAAAACGGTGGCCATCTTTTTAGGCCAGACAAGCATTGCGGGATTTTACAATTCTTATGTACCTGTCAGGCGCCGCAGGCTATAATGCTACATCTGCTGTCAGGCTACATCTGCTGTCAGGCGCCGCAGGGCTATGATGCTACGCCTCGTCTCTTGCAGAGAGATGCTTCACGAGGGACGCCGTGAAGCAATAGAGATACTTTGTCATTCCTTTCATAATTTTCTCTATAAAAGAGATATTCAGCTCATCTTCATTCGCATCTCATCTTCTTCACTTTTCTGTAATCATACTGCATTCTTACTCTGCAATCTCTTTCTGTATTCTTTTTCTGCAATGGCTCAGCAATCTTCTCATGGCCAATATATAAGGTTTTATGCACCTCGCTCATCAGTGTTCCTGCTTCTACCACAGGTGCTAATCTGACTAATAAGTCAGATGTTGAAACTATCTATGAGCTTGTAAATCTCGGTGCCCATTACTCTTCAACTATTTATGCATTTTCTCAGGACTACAATCCAAACCTTATGATTTGGACAAACTCCATGAGAAAATTTCTATCCTTCAGCGACTTCTTCAGGAGTCTAACATGAAGATAGAAGCAATAAAGCAAGATAATAGGAAATTAAAATCTCTGCTTAAGTCTTCTTTTAGATTGCCTACTCCTTTAGATAAGGATGCCATGCAGATTCTTGAAGAACAAGAGCGTTTAAAGAATGAGGCGAAATGCCTCAAATTTCTGTAATTTTTTCTTCAAGATAATAAAATTTCACAAATATTCATATTTGTGTATCTATCTTCTGGTAGCTATTTTGTGTGCTCCATTTTATTTCTCATGCACATTTATCTCCCCCTTGAAACCGAAAGGGTTTTATATTTCAAATATGTGTAGTTCTTCTATTCTCTTCAGGAGTTTCAAGAAGATTTAAATCATCAACCGCAATAATAACAAATCCGGAATCTCTTAATAAAAACACATGGGTATATTGGATTACTTTCAAATCCTTCTTTCAATAAATATTCGCTAATGCATTTATACCACATGTATCCGAATTGTTTTCTGGATGTAACCAGATAACAAGCTTCAGGCAATTTATATCCTTCAGGGATTTTCATATATATTTCTGGATGTATTCAGATTAGAAGTTTCAGGCATTCTATATCCTTCAGGGATTTTCATATATATGCCTTGGTCTAATGACCCATAAAAATATGCAGTGACCATATCCATTAACTGCATATCCAATCTTTTTGTAACTACCAAATTAGTCAAAAATCTGAATATGATTGCATCCATAACAGGAGATTATTTTTCCTCATAATCAATCCCTGATTTCTGCAGTTTTTATGAGCTCTTCTGGAGCCTCATAATCAATCCCTGATTTCTATAGTTTTTATGAGCTCTTCTGGAGCCTCATAATCAATTCCTGCTTTCTGCAGTTTTCATGAGCTCTTCTGGAGCCTCAATGACATTTAAATTATCTATATAAACTGCAATAAAATTGAATCACCACGTGTAAGGTGATTGCAAGTGTAGAGGGTGTTCTACACGGATCCTTTGTAGCGGTGTTGTTCAAAGGTGTAATAGGTTTTTACCTCCACCTGAAGGAGGTTGAATAGTGAATTCGGGGATCCTCAAGGGGTAGCTTGAGGCGAGGACGTAGGCAGTGGGGCCGAACCTCGTTAACATACTGAGTTTGATTCTCTCTTACCCTTACTCTTTATATTTATTGCTATTTCGTATTTTGTTTATATTTGATATTGTATATTTGATTTATAATTGTTATTTTTTTTTAAATACAACTCAATTCACCCCCCCTCTTGTGTTAGTCATCTGGGCAACAGAAATGTTTAGAGAACTTTGTTTTCTCTTATTTCTTGGTGTCTTACACAAATGATGACTCCCTCTATTTATAGGGATCTCTTGGTACAAAGAAAGGTTATGATTGTTACACTTGTCATCAATCCAATGGTAAAGAGTACAAAGGAGGTTAGGTGTACCTAAAATCACCATTGGGGGGTAAGTGTACCTAAAATCACCATTGAGAGGTAAGTGTACCTAAAATCACCATTGGGGGTAAGTGTACCTAAAATCACATTGATGGCTAAATGTGGTCATACAATACAATTTGAACTTGGTTTCTAACACACCTCATTTTTTTTTTCTTTTTTAATTTTTTTTCCTCTGTTTCTTTTAAAGATTTTTTAAACATATTTAAACGTTTTAAAAATATATACATGAATGGTGACTTCAAGGCCATTCACTATTATATTAGGGTCCTTTTGGTTGATGTTTATAGGTCTCGTATTTTTATTTTTATTTTCATTTTAACCTTTTACACCCTATAGTCGGTGTAATTAATATACAGAACCAATATGCATGAACTAATCTCTCGAATATGTCCATTACTTCCTGTTTTACATGTACTAGACAATAGTAGGGACACGTACGTAGCTACGTCGGATCGTGAAATATTCCGTTAGGGATTATCAGACAAGTGATCAGATTTTGAAGACGACCAGTTGGTGTCCGTGTTCGATATTGGCTTCTTAATTGGTGACGTTTCCTTAATTTTTTCTGTTCTATTCTTTTCTTTTCGAACTGAATGTCCGCATCTCCTTTACGAGCTGCTTTTTCTCAAATTAAACCCACGTGCCTTGGCTGCTCCAATTATAATGTGCAAAAAGCATGTCAAACCTAAGAAAAAATAAATAGATTATAAAAGCATGAAAACAACATTTGGTGTATATTTCTCTGCCGACCCGCACCATAGAAAAAGTCGAAATTGCATGTCACTAGCTTTATGTATAGTGCTAATTAATCTCTGCGCGGCGCTAGCTCTCCTAACATTGGAAAGCAATTTAATAGAGGCTAATATAATTAAACAGATAGAAGAAGCACGTTATATATATAAACAAACGCATGCATTCTCGAGTACCTGCCCATCAGCCCATGGCTTTTCGAAAAGCAAACCCCTCTTGTGCATTACAATAATTTATAAAGTAGACAGCCTGCCTGCCTGGACTCCACCAAAATATCTTCCTCACTGCCTGCCTCGATCCCCAGACCACTATATAAGTCATTGTTTCCACTGCTCCATTTTCAGTCAGATGTGAATCCTCTCACTCTGCATTTTAAGGTGATCAACTATACCATCGATCTCTACCTAGTTCCTAATTCTAAAGCAGTGTTCCCAAAAGTTCTTTTAACCCTACTTAGAATCCCTTATCTGTTATCCCTTTTTTTTCTCCCCCCCTTTCTACAATGGATTCAACTCGGGCTGAAAAGCTTAGAGCCATGAACAGCTACAAGAAGAACCAGTTCCTATACAATCTCATTCTTCATTCTCTCATATCGTTATCATGTAGTTTACTGTTTTCCTACCCTTACTGGTTTCCCTCTCTGTGCTGTACAATGAAGCATTTTCTGTCTGCCTCTCTCCCAAATCTTTCTGCTGTCTTCGTCAACCCCAAGTGCTTGTTCGTAGTAGTCAATGTCATAATCGTCTTCCTCGTGGGAGAATCAAAGCTTGTCGCCTCAAACTCATCCCCGGTCGGTGACCTTTACGACGAATATGTTGAGAGGAGTCAGAATCTCAGGCAACAGAAGTACTCCACTTTTCAAGAAATTAGGAAAGTAGAGAAGAATTCTGAAACTCAAGATGCAGGGTATAATATTATCAACCAAGCTGCATGTCTCAGGGAAGAGGAATCCAATCGTCCAGATGAAGAAGAAGAGAAGAAACTGGAGATGAATTTGATTGAGGACAGTAGTACTAGTACTACGACTAGGATTGAAGGGAAAGAAGTGATCAAAGAAAAAGAAAAAGAAGTTGGTAAAGCAGAAGAAGAAAAAGAAGTTAATGTTAAAGCAGAAGATGATGTTGAAGATGAAGAGGAAGAGACTGGATTGCCTGCTGAGGAGCTAAACAGAAGAGCAGACGAGTTTATTGCTAGGGTCAACAGACAAATGTGGATTGAAGCAATTTAAGTTTCAGAAATTAAATATGTGCTTCCTTATGAAAGTAGATCACAAAATGCAAAGAAAAGGGCATACATATATGCTCATGTACTGCATGCATGCATGAGACTTGCATGGCTGACGGAGATACTAAATCAATATTTTCAATTAATTCATGAATGTTCGCTGGCGGCCTATAAATTACGCAAGTAATCTCTTTAATTAGCAAAGGAAAGTAAGATTTGTTTCAAGAGCTAATTATATAATGATATCGATGATGATCTATAGCGTTAAGAACTATGTAACGTAACCCTCTATAAATATTATTGGTTATACTGCCTTAATTATTTAGTATGATCCTTTAATTCAAAAACTGACTTGTCCGAGTCTACACAAGTCGGAGTCGGCTCTAACAAAATTGAAGTCGAAGTCAGATTTACTCAATATCCGATTTACTCACAGCTTATCGATCCTACTCAATATTAATTAATATTGTACGTACTTTTCCATACATCACTCCAGTCAGAACAAAGATAAACCCATAATTAATATGATGATTTAGTTGTAGAAGGATATATTAATCCTATATATATCAAATAATGATAATAATATTATAAATCATAAAACTATTTATATCCTGAGAGAGTCTTTCTATTTGATACATATCCGATCAAGTTGTGATAGCTGGTAAAGTACTCTCAATGGATGCTTTATAATACAATTTTCTTTAAAATATAAAAAAATTATCTCAAAAGTGTCATCCAATAGATCTTGTATTCCATCCTTTATTTTATATTTCGTTATAGGAACTCACTAGATGTGGAGAGAACTATTCATTATTGTAAACATTTTAAATTAGTTTCTCAATCTCTCTTGCTATTGATTTTCCATTGGAGGAAAAATATTAAAAAGTATAATATTTAAATGATATAAAGAAAAAATATATAAGCTGATATATGATATATTGTAAAAATCAGTATATAAAATAGAAAAAATAAATTTTGGTTATGTATTTTAAATGATAAGATAAATAATCCTTTGTGAGTGTTGACCCAATCACAAATTATTTACAATTTTTAATAAAATAATATTTGTTAAATATTTTAAAACATCAAATCAAAATAAAGCTCAAACTAAAGTTTAAAAAAATATATGTTCACTATAAAAAAATTACTTATTTACGACTAGTTATTTTCAGCGAAATGACTATTTACAGCTAAAATGAGTATGTTTTTGTTGCAAATAGTCATTTTCATTACAAAAAATTAGTCACAAATATACTTTTTTTTTAGTGGTTATTTTAATCCATAGTTATAAACAAATTGAGTCTATCATTTTTTATAATATTCTAAAAGTCTTTCTACTACTTGAAAGTCGATAAGAGCTTACATGATATATATTATATATATATATATATATCAGAGCTTATTACAAAAAAATATATAATTTTAAAATTTATTTATTTTTATCAATTTGACATGCCAGCATATAAAAAATTTCTCTCTCATACCATCTGGCAGATAAAATCTTTCACACTAGTCCAAACGGCAGTGTATAATAGAGCAATTAGCTAGATTTGAGATCAATTTGCTCGTGGCCTCCAAGCAGTGTGCATGACAACGAATTAATTAATGCCGGGACCTTTGATAGGCTAAATATGAAGTTAAAAAAGAAAAATTTAAATCCATCTCCACTTTAACAAATTAGAGTCGGAGTCAGATCGATCAGCTTACACAAGTTAGCTAGAGTAGAAAGTTGGAATTGAATCGGATTTAGAAAATTCCGATTTGTACTGAGTTGGTACTCACCCCTATCAGGCTATCATGGTATTGTGCTGGGAAGTACTAATATTCCATTTGGATTCGGAAGCTTCAACAGAGATGGGTCAGCGTCCATACTTACTGACTTTTGACCTTTTTTTATCTCTGAAATTCCTTCCTTAGCTCCGAAGAGAGGTGAAAATAAATAAATAAAACAAGAAGAAAGGAAAGAAAAGGAAGAGAGTTGATCATGATCTGAAAGTTGGAAACAGTGACTATTCCATCATGGTAGGGTAGCTACTACCTAACACGAGTTGGTGACAAAACACATGCATGCATCATTGGCGTACCCAATGGCGACGCATCATTTTAATCCACAAACAAACAAAGCTTAAAATAAACGCATTTTACGCTTGTGGTGTGAGTTCAGGTATGCATGTGCAGCAAGGTCAAGATGTCCGTTTGTTATATTTTTTATTTAATTAATAAACGATTTTCTTAATATAAATGAAGGATACAAGAGAAAGGGATATTGCATCAATACAACACCAGTACTACTGATCCCTTGTAGGATATATATATATATATATATGTACGTGCATAAAACGAAAAAAAAAATGTTAGTTTGTATGTACTTCGATTGGTAAAACTATGGAGTTGAAGTTTTAAAATGAATATTATTGTTATGTCTTGTTTTGGTATGTTTGGTAGAGATATCTACTTCCTCTAAGATCGTTGGATAGCTAAACATATAACATTTTAGATCGTTGATGACAAAATAAGATGATCAACTACGGTTGTTTTAACGCATCTGAGTCATATGTTGGCGATAGATGTATGGGGTGATGCAAACCTCATATATTTGAGGCTGTTGAATGATCAAATAGTATCGTGCAAGTAGACATGATGAGTAGATGTTTGAAGTCACAGTGGTGCATGAATCTCACATGCGACTAGCTAGGAGTACGACGCATGAGCCCTGCATGCATTGATCTTTTTGAGGTGTTTCTTGGCCGGATTGAATATTGTTAGTGTTGTGTGGTGCGCAATGCTTGTGGGTCTTAAGTTGCTAAAACCACTAGATAATAATCCTTATGTATTTTGGAACAATTTTATGTATTTTGGGAGGGAAGAAATGATGGGAACCAAGGTGGGTCTACTCTTAAAGATCCTTTGTAAGTTTCAAATGGGCCAATTATAAGATCAAGAGTCAAGAAGATCAAGGAAGCAATGCAAGAATTAGTACAAGCCATTTGAGAAGAAACTATGAAGAGTCCAAAATTCAAGATGGACTTGATCAAAGAAGAAGAACCAGCTTTGATCTACTTAATTTAAGTTGTGGAAGACTTGACTTAAAGATAGGGCATTTAGAATAAGTGGGCTTGAGAATACTTAGCTCACATATGTATTATTTCTTATGAACTACGATTTTTGGGAAGGTCTTGTATTTTGGTCAAGGATTTATTTGAAAAAATATTATTTTATTTGAATTAGAGTTTAGAAGGCAATTTAGGGTGAATATATACATGCAGGGGAAATAGATTCGCTTTGTTTTAGAATATTCTCTTACCACTTTTGAGATTGTGAACACTGTTGTACGCTTCGACGTTTGCTCTATTTGATATCATGTATTAACTGTCAATCATTTTATTTCTCTTTGTTTTTTTATATATTCAGTTTTCCTACACATAAACTACATACAGTGGATCTCCCATTCTAACTTAAAAAAATAATAATCATAATTCAAAACACCAATATTTTTTAGCATATATAGTTGATCTGTAAAGTTTTTATATCAGCGGTATGATGAGTTATGTGTACTAAAAAAAATAAGATTTCTAAATAGAATATGTTTTTTTGAAGGTGTGGTTAATTTCCCAATAACTTTTTCCTATTAATGTATTTTTGTAATAAAATTGAATTTAATTTTTATTAAATAGTTTATTCATAATAAAATCAACCAGTAGTATAGTTTGGAAGTGCCAAAAGTTTTCTAGTGTACCCTACCCTTTAGGCTAGCTTTAAGTAGTCCAGTTAAAAAGTTGGATCGAGCCTTATAAGTCATGAAATTGTATTCTAAAAGCAGAAAAAACATAGGAAACTCAGCCTCCCTACGTGTATTCTAAAAAAAAAAAAAGCCAGCTTCCAATTTATATAGTGAATGAAGAGGTTGTGCTTTCTAGGGTTCCAAGCTTTGTTTGAGATACGATGGATGAGAAGCTTCTCTGGGCCGATTTTATCTGGCTTTAATGCCTGTTTTCGTCATCGATGAGAGTCTATACGGCCTCACTTTGATTCGGTGGACACTTATAAGCCCAATATCATATTATCACGTCAATATAGAAAGTGTGACGTAATTTGAGCCCGGCCTGCAAAAAGGAGTCATTAAGATCTGCTAAGCATTCTTGTTATTTTCATAATTAATAAAAGGAATCATATGCCAAATTCTCCTCTCTCTCTCTCTCCCTTTCCATCCCTTCAATATAGTTGGTAGGCGGCCCCGCAGGACAAAGCAGCCTTCGGAGATCTCAAGAGCCTTGTAACCCTCGATGTTTACCAAGTGGTTATTAACCAGCTCTCTTCCCTTTTGCACGCTCTGAAATATTGGACTTAAAACTCTCCCAATCCCATCCTAATCGAAAATTTCCTTCTTTCTTACTTCCATTAGCAAAAAAAGAAAGTAAGAAAGAGAGATGGCGACCCTTTCCTCAACACATTGCCGTTCCTATTCGCCGTTACCATCATCGTCGTGTGCGCCTTCTTCTTCATCTTCATGCTTTAAACTCGGTTATCGTCAGAGGGTATCGGTCTCTTCGGTTCCTAAACGCTGTCTTGCGGCTAAGGTCTACTGCGTACAATCCCAAACGAGTTCTGCGGGCCGCATGCAAGATGGTTCGTTTCTTTCTTCAATTAGCTGATTCCCCGTTCATGAATATATCTGAGTATAGCAGTTGTCAATATTTATTTTTATTTCTGAAGTCTTTTATAAATTTATCATTTATAAAAAAAAAAAGTCTTTTATAAATTTATCTCTGTATATCAGTTACCAATATATATATTTTTATAATTTCTGAAATCAGTTATGCTTTGCTTAAATACGCAATGAGAACTGAAGGAGACCATTGGAAAATGATAGTTTTGAATTTGAGCAATGGTACTTACAATCTAGCGGAAGCATAATCGTTTTGAAAGATAGAGCGGTATACAATTAAAAAAATTAGTTTTTCTTATAAGTTACTTATTTACTCGCTTTTTTTAAATCTATTGTGGAGGCGGTTACACACTTCAGCACTGAAAATATCATTTCTCTTTCAATTCAGCTTCTTTTCTTAATCAATTCAACTTGGTTGATGTGGCATGGTTAACATAGTAAGTCAGAGTTTTAAAAGTCATTTCATTATCATCTGTTTCTTAGTTTTTTGATTAATCGGACTGGTAATGGTTAGATTTAACGTCTCAATTGGCCTATTTGATATATGATTAAGCATGTTCCCTGTACTTGTCTGTTTCGATTGTTGTGATTTTCCCCTCTTGTTCTGTTTTTTTTTCCTTCTCACTTGGATGGCAAGTGGGTGTAGGTGCGATGGCTACCACAGCAACGCCAATTGAAAATGAGACCCCTTTCAAGAAACTGAAGGATGGGTTGTTGTCAATTCCATCTTCAGTTGAGTATAATGAGCCAGTGGCATTGGATATCAAAGAAAAAGGGTCTGCTGTTAGCATTACTGTGGTTGGGGCCTCTGGGGACCTTGCCAAGAAAAAGATATTTCCTGCACTTTTTGCACTATATTATGAGGACTGTCTCCCCAAGGTTTCTACTACCTGTGTTTTCTATTATTTTCCCTATTTCCTCTTTTTCTTGGGTTAGTTTAATATTAGTGGATGTTCTATATGTACTGTTTGTTATTTAAGTATGAATTCATTTCGTTGCAGCACTTTACTGTGTATGGTTATGCTCGGAGTAAGATGACTGATGCTGAACTTAGAAACATGGTTAGCAAGACCCTTACTTGCAGAATTGATAAGAGGTAAATTTATCTTCCTTTCTCGTGACTTGAAGCTTTTAATTTGGCTGTCTGGTATTTCATGTTATGCATGGTGTATTTCATGGAAATTTTGTCACATAGGAATATTTTTAGGTGTTTAGGTTGTGATATTTTTTTTCTGCTGCATTTTCAGGGAGAACTGCAGTGAAAAGATGGAGCAATTTCTTAAAAGATGTTTCTACCATTCTGGACAGTATGATTCACAGGAAAACTTTGCAGAGCTAGACAAGAAGCTGAAGGAGCATGAGGTAATTTGTGCATGGTCATCTTACTTGCAAGTGGTTCGTTAAGTGGTGATGCTTACCAGCTTAATTTTTGTCAATAGGAGTGTCTATTTTGGATACTGCATTCTAGCAGAAGCTGTATACTCTTTTTTATTTTATTTTTCTAAAAAAAAAAACAAATGTTTACATATCAGCTCATTTATTTTATTTTTCTAAAAATAAAATACAAACGTTTCATATCAGCTCATTGAGCAACACCTCTGTAGACGAAAATCCATTTACATTTCAAATATGGCAAACTGCTGTTTCCACCACCAGAAAGCCTTTTAATCTCTTTCGGAATATTATGTGGATCAAGATATTCCTGTGAAAGTTACTTTTGCACCTTATTTTGCTAAATGATTAATTAAATTCTTGACAACACAACCCCTTTGTAAATGCATACATTGTCTTACTGCCAAAATATCTTCCCGAGCATCCATCAAAGTCCAATGACACGCTCTTGCCCATATAGTCAGTTAACCGCAACTCGAGAATCTGATTCGAGATCTTTTTTTCTTTTTCTTTTTAATATAAGAAAACCATTATATTGATATGAATAGGCATAGCCCAAGTTTACTGATTCAAGATCTACCTTAATGAAGTGCAAGTTCAAACATAGTTTATGCTCATCAAGAATAGCTCTAGCTTCTGCCATAGTATTTGTCCCTTCTCCATTATGCTACAAGAAAGCTGCTGTATAAACTTCCCCTCTGATCTAAGGGACGAACTGATTTACAAAGACTGGAGTCCTGTTGAGAGGGGGGATGATAAATGGGTGGGAGACTAATACTTTTTTTTTTTATAAGTAAAAGGAAATATATTAGATCAAGAAAAAGGGCAAGGCCCGAGTACACAGGGAGTATACAAAGAGCCTTGCTACAGGCTAAGAGCTGCGAAGGGCAGCATAAAGTTCAGTAAGAGAAGTGCCATTCAGTACAATAGAGGAAGCCCATAAAACTAGAGTGTGGTAAAAGAAATCCCTAAAGCCTTCCGGAGAACGCTCCTTATCCTCAAAACAGCGACTATTCCTTTCGTTCCAGGTGCACCACATTAGGCAAAGTGGCACCATTTTCCAAATATCTGCTATCTGCCCCTTGCTCCGGACTCCTCTCCAACAAGCCAATAGATCGATCACCTTTCTAGGCATTACCCATGCCAAGCCTAGTCTGGTGAAAATGTCATCCCATAAAACTGTAAGTGCTTCACAATGAAGGAGTAGATGATCCGTAGTCTCACTGTTATGTTTGCACATATAGCACCAATCTGTTAGGTAGAAGCCACGCCTTTTTAGTTTATCAATAGTCAGAATACTCTCATGAGATGCTAGCCATACGAAAAAGGCCACTTTCGAGGGAGCCTTAGTCTTCCAAATACACTTCCAAGGGAAAGCAGTGGGGGGATGTGCTGAGAGTACTTTGTTGAAGGAGTGTACTGAGAAGCGCTTATTTCCTGTGAGCGACCAAAGCATGTGATCTTCACCATCAGCATGTAAAATCGATGCTTGTAGTATGCTGTAAAAATCAGCAATGTCTACCAATTCCCAATCTTGTGCAGCTCGAGTGAATCTGACTGACCAATGAGTCAGTCTAATACTACTGTTTACTTATAAAAAAAAATAAAATAAAAAAAGGGTGGGAGACAGTCTCAGATATTAGCAGTTTCATGTGTAAAGCCTGTTCTCCTCACTTCGATGTCAAATGCCCAGGTCCCCTTCACCCACTGGCTTACAATCCTTTTCCCAAGCCATCAATTTCTTCTTAGATATCCTAGAACATTATCCCTAGAAATATTCAGATAACATTTTTACTTCGTACAAGACCTTTTTTGGTATATTGACAACCGATAGCAAATGTGAAGGCATGGTGAATAACCTCCCCCCTCCGCCGCCCCGCCCCGATAGAATATAAGCATGATTTCAAGCCAACCACCACCTTTATTGTCAGCATTAAAGGATTTAGCATTGAGGCTGACACTGAACTAGTGTGCACTGGTACACCTAGCCTTCCTTGAATTGATTAGCATTAAGCACTATAGCTTTTCTAGTTGCAGAGGCTTTGCAAGGAAAAACCACTGCTGAATTTGCCTTGTTCACTAACTAACCTAAAAATTCCTCATAAGAGTTTAAACATCCCTGAGAAGGCTTTCAAGTAGTTTTTGATCCATCCAGGATGACATTCTGACATAATTCAGACAAGCTGTTAATAGTCTTAGCATATCTATTAACCTTTTTTGTTGTTTGCCGTGTTCATCTATTCTGCCTTCAAGGACTTTCAGTTTTTTTTTTTTTTAAATGTGAAAACGGTTAACGCACACAATCTTGTATTATAAGAAAATGACGTTACAAATGTCAAGGACTCAATCTCTGCCTTTAGAAAATGCATGTTAAATTCTTGTAAAATTGTCATTTTCATGCAAGTTGGACTTGCTGAACTTCTATATTTTTGGAGCCACTGCCTTGCTGATTTTGTGTTTGAATGGATAGCAAATGGTTCATATGCACAATTCTAAATTATAATGTTTTGTTGCATCATTATACCTCCAAATGCAATGAAGCTGCAGTTAATATTCCTTGTACAGGTTAAGATAGGATACTTAGTTTTTTTTATTTTTTTTTCAATTAAGATTCAAGTACTGCTCTCAGTTGCACATGCATTTATGTCATTTTTTTTTTTTACAATGAGGAACTGCTTCTGCAGGGTGGAAGGGTGTCTAATCGCCTATTCTATCTATCCATTCCTCCGAATATATTTATAGATTCTGTAAGATGTGCTAGCTTGTCAGCTTCATCTGATAATGGGTGGACTAGGGTCATTGTGGAAAAACCCTTTGGTCGGGATTCAGAATCCTCAGCTGCTTTGACAAAAGCTCTCAAACAGTACCTAGAAGAGGATCAAATATTCAGGTGCGTGTTTTTAGCAAAGGTTTTTTTTTTTTTTTTTTAAATTTATTTATTATTAATAGAATCCTGATCAAAATCTGATTATATGGTCAATTTCTTTTGCAGGATAGACCACTATCTGGGGAAGGAGCTTGTAGAAAACCTATCAGTTCTCCGGTTTTCTAATCTCATTTTTGAGCCACTATGGTCAAGGCAATATATACGGAATGTACAGTTGATATTCTCTGAGGATTTTGGCACTGAAGGACGTGGAGGGTACTTTTCTTTCTCTTATAGATATTCGTATATAATCATATGTGAGTAACTCATTAGTTATTTTATGTTTTTGTTGGATTGAATTTTAGGTACTTCGACAACTATGGGATAATAAGAGACATAATGCAGAATCATCTGCTTCAAATACTAGCTCTATTTGCCATGGAAACACCAGTTAGTTTGGACGCCGAAGATATTAGAAATGAAAAGGTTCCCCCCCCAAAAAAAAAAAAATGAAAGAAAGAACCTTGCATGTGGCTGTTTCTAATATGTTTTTCGGTGTTACTTTCTATTAAGTAAATTTAATATTTTCCTGGTTGCTAGGTCAAAGTTTTACGTTCGATGAGGCCATTACAACTAGAAAATGTTGTCGTAGGGCAATACAAGAGTCACACAAAAGGAGGTGTTACCTACCCTGCCTACACCGATGACAAGACTGTACCCAAGGACAGCTTAACTCCAACATTCGCTGCAGCTGCCGTCTTCATAGATAATGCAAGATGGGATGGGGTGCCTTTTCTAATGAAGGCTGGGAAAGCATTACATACCAAGAGGTATGTGTTGTTTAGCAGGAGCTTCTAAGTCATTTTGTTGTCTTGGGCTGCATCATTATAGGTTATGTATTGTTTGCTTTTTTTCCACAGGGCAGAGATAAGAGTACAGTTTAGGCATGTGCCGGGTAATTTATATAACCGGAACTTTGGGACAGATCTTGATCGAGCAACAAATGAGCTTGTTATTCGAGTGCAGCCTGATGAAGCTATTTATTTAAAGATCAATAACAAGGTCCCTGGTTTGGGTATGAGATTGGACCGAAGCAATCTGAATCTTCATTATGCAGCAAGGTATTTCTAATTTTTTGCATTTCAAAACTACTATTGCATTCTCCACCATGAACTGGAGGCAATAATTGAAACCTTGAGATGTAAGGTTCATGCAATATGTTATTGATTTGAAAAAAAATTTGAAGAGTCAGGTGATTATCGCATTGGATTATGGTGTTACTCCATAAATGATATTTAAAAGTTCAACCAAACTCTTTTTCATGTAATTTGTAGATATTCAAAGGAGATTCCAGATGCTTATGAGAGACTTCTCCTGGATGCTATCGCAGGCGAAAGAAGGCTGTTTATCCGTAGCGATGAACTGGATGCTGCTTGGGCGCTTTTCACACCTCTGTTAAAAGAGCTTGAAGAGAAAAAGATTATCCCAGAATATTATCCTTACGGGAGCCGAGGACCTGTCGGGGCCCACTATCTTGCCGCAAGATACAATGTCCGGTGGGGTGACATTGGTGCAGATCAATGATTTTCAGAATGATATACAGTATATCCATCAGATTAGGGAGCATAAAGCTTCAAGGTTCTTATTTGTTCATTTGGGTGCTGTGGATTAAAATTATCAGGGCTATCAGATGGAGAAAGCTTGATTCCCCTAGTCCAGGGGAGATTTTAGGAGGGTGAAATTACATGGGTAGATATAAGGCATCTAGGGAAAAAAAGGATTTTCATACCCTTTTTCTACTCTCCTTTTTCACGGAATTAGGATTTCTTGAACGTGTGAATTGCCGTGAATGTACCGTGAATGTATCATCCCCATTTTACCTCAGAAAAGAAAAGAAAAACTTAGGAACTGTTTGAAATGAATGGATTCGGGAGCAGACAAAAAACTGAAAAAAAGAAGAAGATTCTGTTGCATATATTGCATCTATCTACCATCTTTAGTTTACATTATGACAACTCAATGCCCTGTTCAATGAACATCTATGTCTTTTTGTTTTGTTAATGTATGCCATGTCACCAGCTACGTGCTGCAATTCGTTCACAACATGAGAAATCTTTGAAACACTAATACAACATTGTAAGTTTTAAAGCAAGATGAACTTGAGAAATTACTATAACAACTTAAGTTATTACATATTATGTACGTGTTAAGTATGAATTACTTCCTTTTATTGAATTATATTACTTCCATTTAAGCAGATGGTCAAATGGGTATTTTAAATTGTCAAATAGAGATAATGAGTACTTGTGCTAACACTAAAATTTTATTTCATTCCTGTCCTCATTGTGTTGACGTGATAATGCACATTGATCCTTTGATTTTTATTTTTATTTTAAATAACAAACGGTGTAAGCTTAATAGTTTCATAAATGGAAATACTCTTAACTACAAATGATTATATAAAAGAAATTTTACAAATTGATGTGATTTGATATGGTTTGTCAAATTGTAAATTTTTTTGTTTTTTAAAACAAATCTGACGGATTGCATTAAGTCACATTAATTTATAAGTTCACTTTTATATAATCTCTTTGTGATTGTAATACTCTTCATATATATATATATATATATATATATATATATAATATGAGGTCTATATATAATATGAGGTCAAAGTAATGAAGGCTAATAGAATAACTTGATAGAGGTTTATCTGATTGAATTGTACATCCATTAATGATGAGAAGGCCGGGAGATAATTGGATGGTGGCCTTCAATAATGACAAATAATTGGATATCCCTGTGTTATTGAAATGAAAAATTAGACTGGATAATGGAGTTTTTCTTACCTTAGGACAGTTAGGTAATATTGATTTGAAGATAATTTTTTTTCAGATTTATGGTTTAATTTTATAGTGGTTTGAATAGTTTATAAGTTTTTTATGCCTAGGTTTGCATTTATTGAATAATTGTTACCCTAAGGTGTTTTGTTGTTTTTAAGGTATTTCTCTGTCATAAGTGAGAGTTTATAAATAAAAGTAAAATTCCGTCATCTTCTCTAATAAATAAATAAATAATAAAATAAAATAAAATCATATGAGATTTAGGGTATGTTTGGGTACTAAGATAAAAGGAAAAATCTAGTTGCAAGCACAATTGTGTACTAATTTGTGCACCAATTTAATGTGATAGGTCAAAAAGTAGATTTTATTGAAAACAGTGTTAATTTAAATTTTAAGTATGAAAGAATCAGTATTAATACGCAGATTAGTACGCGACTTTGTTTATATGTAGCAAAACTCAAGATAAAATGAATTTTTTTTTTAAGTTTTCATAATTTTCTTTTCAAATTTCACGCAAATATAAAATATTTTTTAATTTCAATTTTTCCAACTAATCATTATTCAAATACAAAAAATAATATAAATTTTCTAAACTTCTAAATAAAATAAAAAATTATTTTCAAAATTTTAAAACAAAAATTAAATTTAAATAATTTTATAATCTTATAATAATTTTATTTAATTTATTTTTTAAAATAATTTTTTCCCTAATATATACGTAATTATTGAGAGAGAGATAAACAGGTTTGATATGACAACCAACGTTTTCAATATCGTACCGTACTAGCCGGTACATACCATACCAGTCACTAGTCCGATACGGATATGGTATCTATTTCGTACCAGTTGAAATACCGGCATTTTAAACTCATTTTTTGACTCTTAATTCAGACCAGACTATTTATAATTTATATATATATATATGTATTCATTTATAATTTCTTCATATATAGACTATTATTTTAAAATATAATTTATATATATATTTATATATATAATTTATTCATATATTAACTGTTTCGGTACACGAAACGGTATCAGTATCGAAATATTTCATTCCAGTACCTTAATCGATACACTATCCAATATGGTATTTAAAACATTGATGACAACTACAAGTTTGAAGCAGATGACGTCGATCAAAAGGAGGCAAGGATCGGTAGCGCAAAGCCGTCACGCATTTTGGTGAAAAGAGAATGAAATGGTTGGAAAAAAGTATTTTTCGACCGATTTCAATCGTGAGCTTGTTGAATATCGGCGAAAAAAAGTGTTTTATCACACGGGTTTCTTGACTCGTAGGAAATAAACATTTTTTATAATAAGATTAGTCTTCGCAAGAGGAAAAAAAAAAATTCCCATAAAAAATATGATAGCACTTGGTAGCCTTTGGTAATAAATCGTGGGAAAAAAGTATTTCAGGCAAACTATTTTGGTGGCAAATTATATTTCTGGTGAGGAAAAATTTAGTTACAAATATAATTACGTATTAATATGTATACTAATTTAATATGATCGGTTAAAAAGTAAATTTTATTAAAAATAGTTTTAATTTAAATTTTGAATATGAAGAAATCAGTATTGCTATACAGATTAGTACGCAACTTTAATTGTATGTAGCAAAACTCTTCCGGTAAACCATTTCATGAAGAACTCTTATTGTAGGAGATAATTAATTCTGACAAAAAAATATATTTTTCACCAGATATATTCGCAGAAAATATTAAAAGAATATAAAAAAATTTTAGAAAGTAAAATAGAAAAAATGAGAATGATCAAAAAATAATGAAATTGACTGATATAAGATAAAAATATATATATACGAATCTTGGAGATCTAAATTGGTACTGTTAAAATTTTTTAAAAATGACTAAAATTACACTAATATGTTTGCAAGAAAAACTCTTAATGAGAGTTACGTGGTTTAATTGGAACTAATGAGAACCTTCAAGTGGAAACACTTCATAAAAAAAACTAGCACCACTTGGGAATAACAATCCAAGCAAAAACTTACATGTAAAGAAAAAAACAAATATTAGAAAGTAACATAAAACTAGAAGTTGAAGAAGATTACGAAAAATGACCCAACCTTTAATATCATAAAGACCCAAAACTCATGAATAAACCGTGCCTTGCATATGTGAGAACGAGAAACAAAAATCCCTACAGGATTTTTATATTAAATCTATAGCCGTCACTAGCTCTTGATTTACATAGTTGTAGGTCTAACGTGACATTATTTTGAAAAAGAGCTCGGGTTGCAGCCCTAGTTGGCAGAAACCATCTTCCAGACCGATATCCTGACATAAATGTAAATATACTTAATGAGACCAAAGGAAAAGAGGTGCACTAACAGTCTCATTCGAAGGAAAAGATTCTTGCGAAAGTCGACACACATTTTTTAGCTCCTTGGGTCACAAGTTACCATTTTAACTTACTCAGTGGATCGTTTAGCTTGAAGAAAATCCTTTTTTTTTTTTTTTCGTTTATATCAAACCCTAACTTGTCCAGGATTGTATACTTTTCTGCAAGATCATTTTATGCTTCCACTAACCTCATTACTTGATGATATAAAGTTCCATTCTCATGGTCATACTTTTAGTAACAAATTTTTTGTTAAAACTCTCAAAATGTGTACTCCAAGTACACGGGTTGAATGCAATGATAGTAAAAAAAAAAAAAATTTAGAAAAAAAGAACTTTAAATATGTAAAGATAAAAATACCATGCAACTTTCTGACCTTATTAATCATGTATTTAACTAACACTTTGCCTTAGGGAACCCTTCAAAGTGAAATGCAATAAACATAGTACTGTGCAAATTAATCTTCAAACCTTAGATATTCATCGATCTATGATCATTCAATGGTTTGAGAGAGCAAAATTAGGAAAACTAGGGGGGGAAATGAAGAGAAGGAGATCAAAGAGGAAGTTAAAAAGGAGGAGATAGGAGAAGAAGCTAGCGGGATTTGTGGGAGAGTATGGAGATCAAGCTAGCTGATCCTGTGGGCTATAAAGTGAGGGATGAAGAGGTTTTCATAGGGGCTTCTTTTTGTGAGGGAGAGAGGAATGACGGACAAAGAATTGTCATGTTGCCTCTCCGATTTATCTCTTTATTATTTTGTATAAATTATGCACACGCCTAGCTAACAAATCAATAAACGCAACAGATAAATACCTGATTAGATTTATAAAGAACATGTGTAACAAGTTATGTTCTTAGATACACATATATTTCAAATTCCACGGATCTGATTTAATCGATTCCCAGCTCCAGACGTTTTTCCCAGAAATACTTAATGATTCAGTAGGTCATATTGTGTTTGGAGGCCAAGTGGAAGCCTCAAACCTAGGGATGTGCTTTGCCATATCATATAGCTCATGACTGTAGTTTTCCCGATCATGAGTACCCTCCCTGCAAGTTTGCAACGATCTTCCCCTTTATGAAGTAATCCTGCAAGGTGGCAACTTTGAAGTACGGTACAAAAGTGTGCAGATCATAACTACAGCCAATTGTGACATATATACACACACACATGAGAGAGAGAGAGAGCTTTGGACATGCATGAACGCGTGCAATTATTAAAGGTTCTCTGTGTCTTTGTGGCACACACAGTGACACACGTTTCATGATATAAGCCTACGTACAGTTGCATTTTTTTTTAACTTGTTCGATCTACACCCTCTTTTCTTCGCGTCCTTATCCTGACAAATGATGCTCGTTAACGAGCACCGTTTGCATGGCCTTTCTGCTCCGGCCCCCTTCATCATTAAAGTTCTCCATTGATCCTGATATAACTCCTTTATATCAACCAAAAGGACGAAGCTATATATATGTGCTTCAAAATACATATCATCATGATGTACAGCTTTAAACTATGTCTAGTCGCCGAGACTAGAGGAGATTTCAAATGATGATGAACCTGTTTCCTTAGGATTCTGCTCCAATTTAAAGCTGATCAGGCTAACTTTCATGTATCATGTATGAAAACTGATTACCAGCTTCAAGTTCAATCTCCTATATTTTACATATATAAGATCATACAAAACTCGAAGGTTCAAATGGACCAGTACAGATCAGTACTGTTTAAGTGAAAGCAATGTGCAAGTACTTCATAGTCGTCAAACATGTGTCGTGGAATGTGAAGTTGAGCAGGAAATTCCAAGCAGAATTTGACTGCACTACTGAAAAATAAAAAATAAAAAACTTTTGATAAAGTCTCAAATCTCATGCTAATCGCGGAGGCCGGGAGAAAAAGTCTTCTCGAAAGAAAGAGATTGGATTGGGGATATGACATGTTGCTAATTAAACAATGGATTAAGCTTAATCTCTTTCTTTCAAACTATAGTCTCTAAACCTACTAAAGTAGGATTTAAAAAAAAAACAATAATAGAGCTATATATGAATTAAGAGACGTTGGGTAACATGTCAATAGCAAGCTTTTAGAGGGCCCCTTTTGTCATCATGGTGGGCAACACACGCCAAAAACAATTGAAGAAAGATAGACCTTTGGGTAATATATCTCACCTACCCACTACTATCAATGCGATTTCTCCTCCAAAAAGCAGTGAGAAAAGAAGAAAAGTCATCTCTTAATGAACGCTTGTACATGAAACTTCCAAGAAAATTTTGAGAGAAAATAATGCACCCTTTTTTTTAATAAAAAGGATCCTCTTAAGATTTCTATCGATCTATAGCCATAACTAAAGTTTCAAAAGTCTTATCATTTGCTAATATGTTTGGTCAATGGAAAAAATAAGTTGAGATTTTTTGGATCATATTTTGGCTCCGTTTGGAACTTGGGCAATTCAGTTTATTTAATTTTCAATTGAGTCTAACGTCTAAATATCAAACTCTCAAATTATTAAACTCATTTGAACTTAAAATCTCTTTACAAGTAGAACTCATAACTTTTTTTCAATTCAACATCTTTTTAGACGCAAAACCTATAACTTTTTTCAACTTTATATAAATATATCTAAACTCATTAATTTAACATCCAAATACATTTAAACTTATCTTAAATAAATTTTATAAAATTTATCTCAACTCATTACTATTCTTAAATAATTCAGCTCATTTTAATTCAGCACATAGTCGAAACGAGACCATCTCCGTCAATCCGTCGCAAGAATGTGAAAGCATATTCAGCTTTTATTGAACGTTGTCACTATTATATTTGAGTGGACTATGACTCCTGATCCAGCCTTAGAATTCTGTGTCCTTGTTCCCAGCGATTCGAATTTCCCCACCATTTGCAAGTTTTTTATTTTTTAATTTTGTTAACATTTTCTTATGGACTCACCCATCAAGCAGCTCTGTCATCACTGTCTCTCTAGATTTACAACTTGTGGTAAAATTTTCAATCATAATTGCTTATCAAACTCTGGCCCATGTTTCATGATTGGCTTGCATATATTTAAATATAAACATTATAATGATGTCTGATCTGCGTGGCCCAAGTGTTGAACTTTAGTAGACTTCGTAATCCGTATTCGAAGACCTACTACGTACGTACTTTCCGAGTTTTTCCTGAGACTAAAAAAAAAATATGATAAACCTTAAAGTTTTATTAGAATGCGTGATCTTATCCTCCTTTTAAATCATAACTAATTGACATATTGAAAAACCTACTTATTCATCATGTACGTCCCCAAAATCCATTAGCCATCACATCGTTTTTCTTATTCGTTCATGGCCATCAATCTATAAGGAAATCACGTTACCCTTTGAGGCACAGTGGCGCATGATTGCGCTAATTTTCAATGGCATTGTAATACCACTTTAGAAAGAAAATAGAGGAAAGTGAGGACCAATTCTTGGATAGGATTGGAGGAAATGATGTTTGTTGCTGTCAAAGTCTATGATCCGATGGTGAAATTGTCGATTGAGTGAGACCTTTTTCTTCTTTTTTTAAAGCTTTTTAGGACATTAGAGCTGGATCCAAGGTGCCATGGACATAGAAACTACTGTTTTTATCATCTTAATGGTTGATTAAGATTTCGTTTAAATGTTAAAAATATTTCAAATTATATGTAAATAATAATAAAATAATTTAAAATATGTAAAAATAATTATATTACCAAACATAACATAATTCGTGGCATTTGCGTGAAGATAATAAAAAGAGAAGTTGATCATATTTGTTTCCTCGTGCTGCATATATATCTGTTTAGCTTGTTTCTTGGTGGGGACAATACTTGGCAAGTGGGTCCGTCCCAACAGGACACCTTGTGATGCAAGCTAAGTGTTTTTGTCTATCTATTACTCTAGGGATACCCTACTCATTATTTGCTCAAAAAAATAAAATAAAAAAACAAAACAAAACAGTTAACAAGACAAGCTACATTGACCAATAAGAGAGAAAACACGGATATCTCTCACAGTAAAACTTGTTGCACAAAAGGGAATTCTTTTCTTTTAATTTTCTTTACTTTTTCTTGTTCATCTTTTAATAGCAATCGAGAGAGTGTTTTAAGAGAATCTTTGTACTCATGGTGAATTTACCAACTCCACAAACCTTTGTGAGCATAATTACAATATCAAATCACATAAATTCAAGAGTGTTCTTGTATATATTGTTATGTATTAATGTACACTACTCTGCCATTTTTGGGCAATCTGGCCATGGGCAAGAAAAAAAAAACAGCATCAACATTTTTAATGTTCCATTACATAATTATAATAGCAATACTTTTAAAGAGTATGGAGGATAATAACTTTAGTTTTAAATTGAAGGGTTACCAATAAAATTAAGAAAGTCGATTAATCTTTTATTTTATCTTAACGGTTAAGGCAGATAGGGAGTAAAAAATTAAAAATAAAAAAGTGAGACTTTTAATTAAAATTATTGTGATTTGAATTTTTGAACACGAAAGCTAAATTTCATTGACAAATGACATTGAAAGGTCATCAAAGCCCTTGGAGGTCACCTTCTTCAATCATAGAGGCCCCCCCAACTCTGCCCTGTTCTCTTGGAACAAAAGGCCTGACTGAAATCACCATCGACAAAAGGTCCCTCTCCCCCTCCCCACGACGACTCATCCCCAATAAGCAGACATGGCGGAGATCAACAAGTCTGCAGAAATCACAGACTTCCAAATTATGGTTGCAAACAAGGATGATAACAAGAAGCAGTTGGCTCCTAAGAGAAGTTCCACCAAGGACAGGCACAAAAAAGTGGATGGTCGAGGAAGAAGAATAAGGATGCCGGCTCTATGCGCGGCCAGGGTTTTCCAGTTGACCAGAGAGTTAGGTCACAAATCTGATGGTGAAACAATTCAGTGGCTTTTACAGCAAGCAGAACCATCAATTATAGCTGCAACTGGAAGTGGGACTATTCCAGCTTCTGCTCTTTCGGTTGCAGGGGCCTCTGTTTCTGAACAGGGTAACTCTGCTTCAACAGGTTTGCATACAAAGATGGAAGGGCTAGGACCGGGTATGGGGTCCGGAGGTAGGACCAATTGGACAATGATGAGTGGCAATTTGGGTAGAGCTCATGCGCCAAGTGGGATGTGGCCCTCTATTAGTGGAATTGGGTCCGGGTTTGTTCATAATTCAAGCCAGTCGTCGTTGAATCTCGGCAGCGAAAACTCGAATTTCCTTCCTAAATTTGGGTTTCCTGGATTTGAATTTCCTAATATGAATTTGGGTCCAATGAGTTTTTCCACAATTATGAGTGGAGCTAACCGTCAAGCCCCTGGTTTGGAGCTTGGGCTTTCGCAGGATGGTCATATTGGGATGTTGAATTCTCAAGCTTTGAGCCAGTTTTACAGACAGATTGGGCAGAGCCGTGGTGATGCAGGCTCCTTGAATCAACATCAGGAACCTTCTGATAAGGATGATTCTGAAGGGTCAAGGCAGTAGAAGTAGGATTCTAAGAGAAATTAATTGTGACAAGTAGCATAGCCAAGACTAAGCAGCTGAATAGACTGCCCTGGTTTCTTGCTAGTCTAGATGAGTGTTAGTAGTTTATAGTTGAGAGAGTTGGGAATTTACTTAAGTTTTTTTCATGTGTTGGGTGATTCAATACCGCATTTTTCATTTGCAGGATTGATCTTCTTTATAATGCAAAGTTTTCATCCGGGTCTGCAACATCAGGTTTTGCTCTTTCTATAGCTCTTCAAATGAAACTTCTTTCGTTTGAGTTTGAGCAGCTTACTGAAATACCTTCCTATTCATTCTGGTCTTTCACAGGCAGGGTGACCTACGATTTTGAGATGCATTATTTGCTATCAAGATCTTGTACTGCTTGGAATTTTATCTTATTCTCTTACAAACGTGATCTATTTCTGAAAATAAAATTCAGATGTAATCATGTTTGTGAGCTATATATATATAATGGTGCAGTCTAGATGATTTTCCAATTTGCCAGCAATTTCCCATCTAACTGTTCAAGAAAAATAGGTGTGCAATGATCTTATATTTTTATAGTTCTTCAAAGTGGTAGATTTCTTGGATACCCTTTCTTTGCATCCAATGTGAACAAAGTCATTTCATAACTTTTTTCTTGTTTCCTTTTCCCTTTCGGATGAGAACCTGCTTAACTGCAGAAAATGTACCTCAAACATCAAACCCGGAAGCCTTACCCTAGTTTGAACTTATTCTTTCACTAATATTGTTCTACTTGTTTGGAACAAAATCTGGGTCTGAAAATGATCTTGGAATATCAAGGCTCAGCATGTTTTGGACGGGGTCAAGTATTCAGTGCCTAAAGATCTGATTCCTGTAAATGTCAAAAAAACAGTATGCCAAACAGAGTTCGAAATTACTCAACTGCATAATAGTCATGTCGAAAACGAGCCGCTAAAACTCGTATTAGGGTTCCTGTCATTGCAACTGTAAGGTGATTTTAATAGAAAGAGATAAGAGAATGGATTTTGCCTGTTCATAGAGGATCCCAGAAGAGTTCCTCTGGCATATTAGGTTTCATAGAGTCACCCTAGATGTATATCTTACCAAATCATTTAAAGGAGGCAGTATTGAGAATAAAAAATTATTAGCTACTTTCGGAGTCATCCTATCACAATATACCATGTAATTAAAATTACATAAATAAGCATCAATTACATTTGATATGATATGTTCTGATAGAATGAGAATATCACGAGTCAGAATCTTAAAAAACCTGAGATTATTGTAGGAATAAATTTAGGAGAGAGAGAGAGAGAGAGAGAGAGAAGTGGGATGACCTACATCTAGCGAGCCCATTAACATTGTATACTAATGCAACACGTTTGTCAATAATCAACGGGCAGAGAATAATAGGTGAAGGGCATATATCCTTACAGGGGGTGGGCAAGTGTAATGGGCTCGCTGAAGACTCAAAAAAGATGTTTGTTCTCTCCGAAGAAGATGCTAAATTTGTAGCAAAAAGCCATTTAAAACCTTCCTGGGCTTGCCAACCATACTGGGTTCCAGTTTTCATCCTGAACTGTCTGGCATCTACTACCATGCCCATACTGCAAACCCATCCAAAACCGTGGCCAAGCCTTTTGCTATTTGCATTTTGTCTAACTGGAACGGCTCTATTTCCTTCCATCAAGCCTAGCCTTGCAGTTTTGGGAACGGTGCTGTATTATAGATTAAATGGTTATGTTCGTCTTCTTTTCATAAAATATTTTACATGTGGGGGTATAAGTTTAATTAGGCCTGCTACCCGCCCTACGCAGAAGGGCAGCATGGCATCCCACCCCCTTAGCTCCGTCCCCGTCCTATACAATCGTCTTAATTGATAGATGTTTTTTTTTTTTTAATGATATTTGGGGATTTGGGAAGGGGGATCGAACCCAGAACCTCTCTTATCTTAATCAATAGATGTTGAAGAATCATTCTTTCTACTTAGAATCTAATACATCTTGAAATTATAGTATGTCATCCTTTTTAGTTTACACACGAAGACCACACGTTCTTTAGCCATATGTAAAAAAAAAAAAAAAAAAAAGTGAATCAGTGGGGCAAATCCTATACAATCCAGTCTGTTAATTTGATTAAAATTCATTAAAAAAATACATTGTAAGCAAGAACTTTAAGATAAAAAGAGAAGGGATGAATGATGGGGTTGCAAGTGGGCAATTGCTGGCTCAGAAAACAGGAAGCATAGGAGGTGGTCCTGGTCCAGTTGGGAGTGAAAATGTTGGACCACGCAGACACGTAAAACTGGGCTCACTCAGTCCACCCCCGGTCACTGCTGCTAACAAATCTATGATCCTTTGCTTTCGATTCTCTGGGATTCCAACCTAGCCCTAGAGCTCTACAGTACCCACTGCTTAATCGCAACCATTCAATTTTTAAGGCCCGAAGTGTCCCCCCCAACACTTCAATATATTATACCAATTCAAATTTTTTTATTATTATTATATGTCATATACTTATTTTAAGATATAAAAATGTTATCAATATATTTGTCAACTTAAAGCCATGTGACTTGCATCTCTGATAATGACATATACACATTAAAAAAAAACGAAAATTTAGTATATCTACCATTTTTTTATGAGTCTTGAATGTGAATAAGTTAAAAAACAAACAAAATAATTGAATAAAATTTAAGAAAAAAGAGAGAAAAATCATGCATAAAAAAATAGCAGAAAAACGGAAAAAGTTAAATAAGACTAAGAGGAAGAATAAAAAAATCGTGCACGCTATAGTTTTGTAAGAATATATATATATATTTATATATATATTTCTCAGATTTTAATAATATGTGAATTAAAAAAACAAAGAATGTGACACCTGGCAACGATGTGATGGGTGAAATGAGGGAATCCGTGCCTGATGTATTAGTAGAGGTGTGGTGTCAGCCGCGCAGAGTGTTTGGTGGTGGACCTGTCGAGGGCTACGAGAAATCGGGTTGGTCTTTGACTGTTTTGAGCAGAATTTGCTTTTTCACCGTCTGTCCAATAATCCCTCCCTGTTAATGATTTTTCATTGTGGTGTTTTTGTTTTGTTTTCTGTTAACCATTTATCCTAATTACTGATTGTATTAAGGCAACATAGATGAACATGGGATTCCTTCCTATTTTACATTTTGTTAGAAAATATTATTCTAATTCCCAAGTCAGGAATTAAGGAATCAGGTATCAGGTGTAGAAACTAGTACTCTCCGACTTGGCCAAACGGAAAACTGATTCCTCATGTTCCCCTTTTCATTTCTTTGGTAAAACGAGGATTCATTCGAATAAGTCAAACAATATTATTAAAGGCTTGTCTGAATATACAATTAAGATAAGATAAGATAAGATATTTTAAATAGTGATAAAATTTTTGAAATGAAATAAAATAAAATAATTTATAAAAAATATGTATTTAAATAATGAAATGAGACGAGATAATTTTTAATTTTTAAAATTATAAAAAGGCATGAATTCTACTATTTAATAGGTAGCCAAATTATCTACTATTTATATACTATTTATATATTATTTATGTCAGATTTTTACTGTTCATACACCGTTTATTAATATTTATTTATGTGAATATTTTTAAATTTTAAAAATAAAATATAATATATTTAGATAGAAAAAATTAATATATCCAAATCGGGCATAAGTATTTTTTTATATATATATAAAAGGAAAAATAATAAAAAAAACATCACAACATCATCCGGGTGGTACTTGATAAATGATAAGAGTCTTTGGCCGGTAGGGCTAACGTTTGACAGTTAATACTGTTATTACTGAGCCGAAAAGCACCAATCAATCAAACGTTTCTGCCCAAAACTCAGCTATTAAAAACCTGCAAATCTCATGCTTTTTTTAAGATAATTTGTTGTAAAAGGAAAGGAGCCCAATCACATGTCAATGTTGCCTTGGCAGGTGGGCCTTTCAATCTTTGCTTTCCTGGTACGGACATCTTGTCCCTTAATCTTCTCTCTCTTTTCTCCTCTGTTCGCTTTCGGATAAAAACAAAAAATAACTGTTCCATGGATTTGTGAATCAAAATTTGCAAAAAATGAACGAATGAATAGGTACTTGTGAATAGCTTCGAAAGACATTGTTCAGAAGCTAATACCAAAAATGCGAATGCGCATGCATGGTCGAGAACAGGCTAGTCTCTCAGACTAAAATCCTTAGAACCGCTCAGCCTATCTGCAACATTTTTCATGCAGATGTTGACCTTGGTTAGTCAATGTTGCATGTGACATTCCCCAAAATGCCTAGACAAGTAAACCGAAGTGCTACCTCTGTTTCTGTCTCTTCCACGTGCTTGCAAAAACAGTCATGACGAGTGGCATTAATTGTGTTGTGTACCCATTGGTGGCATTTATGGCGCTCTTTCTCTTCATCCTCCCCAACCTCTCTGTTGTTTATTTTGTCATTTGCTTTCGTTTGACTAACGCCATAAGTATCCTGACTTCGTCTGTTGGACAACTACAGGGATTTATGTGTGGGTACTGGCCATGATCACCAAGATGAGCCTGTTTTTTCCGATCGAGAGCCACTTATTTTATGAGCTTGGGTACCCGGTGCAGATTGAAAATGGGAAAATAATATAGCAATAAAATGGATAACCATATCTCCAAGTAGATGTAAACAATAATAATAATAAAAATAATTATGAAAAGTAGGATTATTTTTTACAAACATATTTAAAGACTTGTGCAATATGTCTCCTCGATTCTGCTCTTATTTCATTGCGTTGATGTGGTGCTCTATTCCTTGCCTCTTTCTGTCACGAACCCTTCCCAATGCATATATGCTTCCCAACCCAAGGGTATAGAAACGAAGATCTCCCTTAATGGTTATTGTTCAATTAGATCAGGGGCGTCTTGCGCTATTGCAGACTCCATGTCTCATCAACAGCCCGTCCTTTTTGACTCTCAACTCAAATTACCAGTAGAATTGTCCTTTTCTTGACTGTCTTGACCCAGAAAATACATAATTGGGACAACTTCGTTAGCCTTAAGTTTTTTTTTTTTTTTTTTTCTGATTGATGGTTAATACGATAATAATATAAAGCTAAGCGATAAAAGTTGCATAGGACTAGAAATGATTCTAGCAGCAAGTAGTCCAAACAAAGTCAAAATTGATCTGTACTTGGGGGTGCCCCAAAGGCCGAACAAAAACACCAATAAAGAAAAAGGATAATATGACTATTAAATATGATAATTTATATATTTTATTTTATTTTTATTCTTTTAATAATTAAAAAAGTAATATTAGTAAATTTTTATTTTTTAATGGTTAAAGATATTTAAAAAATTAATTATATAAATATACACATTTAATATATACATTTAATAATCACTCTGTCATTCTCCATAAATAAATGTGACAGGTGTTTCCTAGACCAAATGACTCCCAAAAAAGAACAAAGCAGAATCTTACTAGATCTCATTTTGACAACTGATATCTGATATACCTATAATTAAAGCCCATAAATATTGGGGGGGAGGGGGAGACTACATATATTACCGAACAAGTGGGAAACAAGACCCACTTGTTCAGTGCATAATAAACTGAAAATAGACCTATACATAGGCCCCCAAAGAGAAGCTGATGTCAAAAAACACACTCCAGGCCTAAAAGTCCTAACCAAAAATAAAAAGATTTGAGCCGCCTCTGAAATAACAAGAACATGAGCCCTAGACAGCGGGGGATGACCAGATGTTTGCCGCCCCGGGGTGGGTGGGGAGAGAGAGATGGGGCCCATTTTAGCCGGGACAGGCCAGAATGATAGTCCCATGGGCTTCTCTCTTCTTATTTTATATTTTCTGAGTAATTATTTCTTTTAATTGTTAATCTGTTGTATGTCCCTCCAAAAACTCTTCGTCCAGCTCAAGAGCCACCACCACCCAACTAACTACACATTAGTACATTACAAAAAACCGCAACCCCGATTCAGAAATCAGAATCCAAAGGCATAACAAAGAAAGTGCCACAGAGAGAGAGAGAGAGAGAGAGAGAGAGAACGAGAACAAATATAATAAATAAAGGAAAGGAAACCAGCGAGCAGAGATTCCAGAGAAAGATACTCCCTTTAACAACCCCCCCCCCCCCCCCCACAAACCAAAAAAAAAACTCACTCTCCCCCTCTTTCAAGCTCTTCGCTTCGTGTTTCTGAATTTCATTTACAAATGGATTGTTGGTCTTATCCTATCGTTATGGATGACGAGTTTGAGAAGCTGGTGACTCGAATGAACCCTCCAAGGTACTTTCTTTCAATCTATTTGGTGTTTCATTCCTTTGATATGTGTCGGAGTTCCGTTTTATATTGCAATTTGGTCTTGGTTCTTGTTGAATATAAGCGGGTTCTTTCTCGAAATCTCACTGTCGTGCCGAAAGGGTCGAACCTGATGGTTTTAGTAACTTGTATTTGTGATTTTGACTCATGTTGATTATGGAATTTGCAGGGTTACAGTTGATAATGCCTCGAGCAGGAAGGCAACTTTGATTAAGGTATTTGATTGAGTTCTCTGAGTTCTTTTTGTTTATCTTGTATGCAATTCAAGAGACCATCTGTTACAATGAGTTTTTATGTGAATTTTCAGGTTGATAGTGCAAATAAGCGTGGGAGTTTGTTGGAGTTGGTTCAAATTCTCACTGACTTGAATCTTATAATTCGTCGAGCTTACATTTCTTCAGATGGGGAATGGTTCATGGATGGTTAATTTCTGATTCTTAAATTTTAAATATATTACGACATTGAACGTGTGGTGTGATTAACTTTCGTTATTTCCGTCTGTTCTCTGCAGTATTTCATGTCACAGATCAGAATGGGAACAAGCTGTTTGAAGATGATCTTGCCGAACGAATTCAACAGGTAGATCTGCAAAACCAGATCCCTTTTTTTAAATTTATTAATACCAAATAGGAAGTTCCTTGAATAAGTTTTAGACATATGATTCTAGAACAAAATATGCTTCTAGAAAAAACATTTAGTCAATTACTACTGTATTTCTTTTATTGGCGTGTGTAGTCCTGCAAAATTTTCAAATTAAAGGAGATTTCATACCTATTAAATTAATTTCTTAATTCAATGCTTAACTGTCATGGAAGGAACCTAGTACTCGATCAACCGTACACAGGTACGTAGACATCTTAAATAGAAGATAGTGCTATCATATTTAATCACCATCCTCGATTAAATACATCAACTGTTAGATACTGATAGGACCTGGCAAAGAAGAGGCTGTGGTTGCTGTTGGGTCTGTACTATAATTATTTAGCGATATTCTGCTTGAAGCCATTTGAATTACGCGTTTTATGATGATGGGTAATTTTACATGTTACAGTTGCTGGGACCTAAGGCACATAGCTTTCGGTCCTTGAGAAGGTCCGTGGGTGTCCAAGCTACCACGGAACACACAACAATTGAATTGACTGGAAGAGACAGGCCAGGCTTGCTCTCAGAGGTTTTTGCTGTTCTTGCTGACCTCAAATGTAACGTGGTAGCTGCAGAAGTCTGGACCCATAACTCAAGAATGGCATCTGTTGTTTACATCACCGATGAGGTAACTGGAGTGTCAATTGAAAATCCTGATCGGCTTGCTAAGATCAAGCAACTTCTTCTTTATGTGCTAAAAGGGAATAGAGATAAACGGGGTGCCAACACTGCTGTTTCGGTTGGTTCCACTCATAAGGAACGGAGGCTTCATCAAATGATGTATGCTGATCGCGATTATGATATGGATTACGCAGATTGTGTGTCAACTAGTGACCGGAGCAAACTTACTGTAACTGTAGAGAATTGTGCAGATAAGGGATATACGGTTGTGAACTTGAGGAGCCCTGACCGTCCTAAGCTACTGTTTGACACTGTATGCACATTGACGGATATGCAATACGTGGTATACCATGCAACTGTCATTGCTGAAGGACCAGAGGCTTATCAGGTTGTCTTTTGTTTCGTGGGATTTCTTTGCTTGCTTTTGTTGTTGATAATGCTTACCATCACTTGAGTTGAAATCATTGGCTTTCTATGTCAAACGCCATTCTCAAATGTTTTTACTAATGAACAATTTATTTATTTCCTCATTGTTGTCAAATTCATTAATCTCATGGAAGGTGCTTAACTACTGGTGTAAAGAACCTCACTGTTGTTCGCTTGTATAGGAATATTATATCAGGCATACAGATGGGTGCCCTATTAGTTCTGAAGCAGAGAGGCAGAGGGTAATTCATTGCCTGGAGGCGGCTATCAAGAGGCGAACGTCTGAGGTAAAAGCTTGGTGGGATTTAATTTTATGCATATTTTTAATACTTGTCCAACTCTTATGTGATGTTAATGCATATTCATATGATACAGGGTATAAGACTAGAATTCTGCGGTGAAGACAGAATTGGCCTTCTATCTGATGTTACTCGCATATTCAGAGAAAATGGTCTATCAGTTACCCGAGCCGAGGTTACCACCAGGGGTTCCCAAGCTGTAAATGCTTTTTATGTGACTGATGCATCAGGAAATCCTGTGAAGAGTGAAACAATCGAGGCAGTTCGACAGGTAATCGGCCTAACAATACTACATGTGAAGGATGATGCCTGCTCAAAATCCCCAACCCAGGAGAGTGTGAGATTCTCTTTGGGTAATCTCTTCCGAACCAGATCAGAGAAGTTCCTATATAACTTGGGTTTGATAAAGTCATGTTCCTGAGCATTGACAAGTTTTTTTTTTTTTTTTTTTAAGTTCTGTCCAGTGCCTGTAGATATTAAGAAATATCTGTGTAGTTGTTGATGATGCTTTAGAACCACACACCGAAAGTTTAAGGTGACTACCTTGTTGATGTTGGTCAGGTCTTAAATTTGAAAGCTTTCATTTTGTGAAGTTTCATGTATATAAAGTTCTTTAAGCTGCTGCATTTTGTGTTCAATGTTGTGTGTACACATTTCCTTGGTTGCAAATTTTGGTCTTTTAAGTGTTCTGTATGATACAGATGCACTGCTTTTTACTTCAGAATATTCTCTCTCTCTCTACACACACACACACACATATATATATCGTTCTTCTCCTACGCGTGGCAGAATCCTGATCTCAAACTATTTGTTCTTTTATTGTGTGGCATCAAACCTGATGTAGCAGGTGAAAATGACAAGAACAAATGTCAATGATTTGGCTCAAAATACTGCAATGAATTGCCTTCTGCTTTGTAGAAGAGGGCAACGATATTCATCCAAAAAATTAGATGAAAAAAGATGGCCCCGACCCCTTGATATACACATACACATGAGCACGCCGCCAAAATGGACTAGCAATACTCAAAAATACTTCTGTGATGCTGACATTGAGTTGGGTGGCAGTACAGTAGTAACACAGCAATAGTTATTCCCAGGTAGTTTTCGTCCCAGCCAATTTCTTTTGTTTTGGGGGTGTAGTGGCAAAGTAATGCTGTGGTAGGTAAGGTCACTACCGGAACAGTAGCCTCTCCCAGCTCTCTGCACTCACTATTCCACGTTGCATCATCATCAGTGGTGTGAGAACTAGCTGTCACTTTTTTCTACTTTCTTTCCCAAATTCCATTCATACACTATGCTCGTTTATCATTTGTTTGTAATATTTTGCCTATACAACTTGTTTGATACCCACTCACTCTATCCACAACCATGATGCATCACTTTATCCATTGTTTTTTAATTTTGAAAAAAATTATTGTCTTTTTTATATTGAATGCTATCGTATTTAACTATATATATTAATTGATTTAATACATTTTAATTGATATTTTATTTAATTATTTGATATGAAAATTCACTTAAAATGCGTTATACCAATAAATTCGACTTCAAATGAATTCGGAATTAAAGACAATTTTACTCTTTAAACTCTTATGGCTCATTTGAGAATACAACTGTTTCAAGTATCATCCAAATATTCTTAAATATTTCCTTTCTACATTACAGTCAAACACAACACTCATCAAATTCAAATATTCAACCTTTTCATTTAATCACTATCTAACCATTACAACTTTTCTAAACTCTAAAATAAAACATAAAATCTATACAAGTACATCTTTTCCAAACTTCTAAACAAAAATTATATTCAAACAATTTTTAAACTTTATAATATTTTTATTTAACTTTTTCTTCTCATTTTTTAAAATTCAATAAAACATCTTAACTCAAATTATGTTATTACCATTCATAACTCATTTGATTAATATTCATAGATATTCTTATCAAATGAGCCCTTAGTTATATAAATTCTGGGTATAGGGGTCTTTTTCTTTTTCATCTTTACTATTTACAGTTTTAAGTCTTTAATTATAGTCTAAAGTACAATGAAAAGTGACAATTTGAGTGGCACCCACTGAGTTTTATGACAAAAAAATCGAGGTACCTTCAGTTCAAAAAGCCAATTTTCATTACCAAAAGGGGTTAAGACGTAGAAACTTTTAATAAGTTGAGAATGATAGGATAAGGAACTGATGAGTTTTAGAATTTGTTTTTTTTTTTAATTCCTTTAAAATATTTATAAACAATGTTTTTCTGGTGGATATATAAAACGACATAACATTGATAATTCGAATTTTAAAAATTAATTATCTTTTTATTTAAAAAAAAAAGGAAAGAAACAGAAAGAAAAGGACAAAAACAAATTATGGTTACGTAGACAAAATCATTATCAAGAAATTAGGTTTCCACTATGATGACTGTATAATGATTTATTTATTATTATAATATTCAGAAAAGTCCACCGACGAAAATCTGAGAAAATTGAGGGCAGGGGTCGTCACACTTCTCCACAAACAAACGTCCCGTCCCGTCGTTTTCCCCATTCCACGTGATTGATCGCCGCCTTACATTCCACGTGGCACAATCCTAGTAACACAATACGTGTGGGGTTTGTATCCCTGTCGTATGTCGTGGCCACTGGGGTAGTTGTGTGGGCCTACAAAAGATTGTACAGAAGCCCATTCGGATCTCCCTTTCTTTGATTTTTTAAGTTTATATGGTCCACCTCAGTCACGTGGTCTCTGGACACTGGCATTTTCATTTTATTATAAGAATTTATGTTAATTAAAATTGACATTTTAAATCATAGATTAAAATAAAAAAATATCATACTATTCATACTTTAAAAAATATCTAATAGATTTTTATAAAATTGGCTTCATTATAATGATCTATCATATGATAATCATTTTTTCCATGTAATGAAGAAGTTTCTCCCGCGTGTCATATGAACTCCCTCATTCTTTTTTCCACCAGAGTAGTTTTCGTCCCATTTAACTTATTGGGAATAATTAACAGAGTTAGAAAAAATTATATAAAAATAAATTTATAAATTAACGTAATTTTATATAATATGTTATATTTATTTTATAATAAAAATTAAGAACTGTTACAAACACAAAAAAATTATATAAAAGTAAATCTATAAATTGATATGATTTTATAGGATCTATTAAATTTACTTTATAATAAAAGTAACTTTACAATTTGATATATCATATCGAACCATATTAGTTTGTGAATTTATTTTTATGTAATCTATTTATATATTTTAAAGTATTATCCCTAAAAATTACTTTATTATCTAACGTACCACGTCAAGTTTTATAGGTTTATTTATTTGTCGGTAGGATTGAACTTATACTTATCCCACTCACAGCCCTTCCTTTAAATATCTCTTGTTCTAAAGAAAAAGATACAGATTAAACAAGGTGCGACAAATAGAGGCTACTGCTAATAACAAATATCGGAGAACCCGTGTAATTCTAGCCTTCTAGGTTCAAAAGTTAATGACAAGAATTCAATCTAGATGTCTTAATATTGTTCGTGGAAGTTATACAGCTCAAGTGTAATCTTTGTAACATAAATCCTAAAATATTTATGATTTTTGTACTGATTATACAGAAATGCATATGTGGAGCCAGCATAGCCCACCAAAAACCATATTGGAGCAAGAATTTAGTGGGCACTTGTATAGCCAACCAAGAGCTTGAAAAAAACATGTACCTCGAGTGGAGAAAATGAATGGACCCTACATTTTAAGTGGAACATGGCGTGGAAAACGTGCAGCCCCCCCAGTTCTGCTTTTAACTTTCTTTTAAATGTACTTTAAGGCTGCGTTTAGATTTTAAGGCGGTATCAGACCATACATGAATAGTAATATTAATGAAAGCTAAAAAAGTAATGAATCTTATAAATAATTAGTTTAAGATGGATTGAGATTTTACCAACCAAACATCTAAAACAAATGTTCACAAGTGAAAAAAAAAATCGACTATCTTTTATCTAAGTGAATCTTGTTATTTGCTTAAAGCTGGTTCCGTGCTATTCATTGAAGGACACGTTCATATGGGCCGGCATTCAGCAAAACAAGGGCTTGCTGGCTCCGGCCCATTGAAAGGTTCATTCGGTTTTGGATAGATTGGCGAGCCCAACAAAAGCTGCGTTTCTGAGTTCACTGGAGTAGGCTGTTTGGGTTCATGCTTCTTAGGCCCTCGTACACTACTACATACAAAATGAGATAATAGGCATAATTCAACCAAAGCATAATGGAAGGGTGAATAAATCTCGTCAAGCTTCACATTAGCCCGTTGCCATCTGATTCGAATTGCACGTAATGTATGAAAATTCTACCGTATTCAATTCTAGACCTTGGGTGAAGAATTCTCAATTCTGGTTAAAAACTCTAAATGGTAGGACTTTACTTCTTTCTGGGATAGAAATAATAAATAAAAAAATCCCTTGGTGCAGAACTTATCCAAAGAAGAGTCCTCTAAATTGGGTAGCATAGTTCCCAAAAGCTGGGAACATCCACATTAGACTGTCGGAAGCTCACCAGAGTCAGCGATGACCACCTTCTTTCTAGGACGGTCTCCTCGGTCCGTCTCTTGGGATTCAATTAGCCTAACAACATCCATGCCTTCCAGAACTTGCCCAAAGACAACATGCCTTTGATCCAGCCATGATGTCTGCCAATGATCAGATATGGATATTATAACTCACGTCACGAAGCCATAACATGACATGATCTTCTGAACGCTAAGCAAATGCGACATTCTGTCAAACAAGCTAGCTAACAGATATAGAAATGGTATTGTTTAATTGGGCACTCAACCAAAGTTCAAATCAGCAGTCTAGTATGTATTCAACAGCCAAAAGCTTATGAAGATACCTGTATTGGTAGTAGACAATGCAGAAAAGAAGAATAACCGAGATAGAGTATTTCAGAAAAAACTAAGAAAAAAAAAAATCCTAATCCTCCCTGATAGGGCTTGCACAGGACAATTTAGCTTACTGCCTCCTGCAAATTATCTATTTCTGGGTTCGCAAGTGGCATTTCTAGACAACTGCTCTGCCATTTGATACAAACTAACAACTGGTGCCCATTTTTATTCAGAGATTACATTACCAGCAAACAGGCATAGAATAATATATTTCCAACGTGTATTCTCGAATCTCTAAAGTAGAACTCCACAACAAAAGAACATACGAACAAATAACAGTATAGCATTTAAAATTTCTCCGCCAATTAGAAATAGCATCATAAAAGGCTTCTACTACATTTAGTTACCTTGACAGTGCATATGAAGAATTGACTCCCATTCGTGTTGGGGCCAGCATTTGCCATGCTAACAACTCCCGGTCAAACATGAGACACTGCAAATTATCATTATGTTGTGCAATGGCAGTCATAATCTATACAAAAAAGAAAAGAAAAGAAAAGAAATTTGAAGAGTTGACCACAAGCAACCAAGGGTCTAAGGTGGGCTTCAATCGACAGTCCCAACCTTTTGCAACAGCGTTATGAGGAGTACAAATTAACTTACACTTGAAGTTCTCATCTTTAAATGTACGACCATATATACTTTTACCTCCAGTACCCTACACAAATTTTGAGTTGAGGAGAATTAGCTGGTGGATGTAGTAATAAGTTCGTGCTTGAACTCCCAAAAAAACATAACCAAAGGTTACGAAATAAAACGTTAACTTTTCCTTTTCCACAAACAGAACACAAGATGGACACCTGGCATTTGTTCAAGATACAATGACAAATAATGTGATAAAGAGATTCAGCGTTAGAAAGAGAATAAAGGCCAAGAAGAAATCCATGCAACTTGCCCTAAGAAGTTGGAACAACACTTTGCTCAGTCAAGCATATGAACCTCACGCTGATGTTAGAGTCCAGTGAGAATTTCATTTGAATATTTGGCAAGCTGAAACAATGGGTTATTTCTCCAACTATTCTTGTTTTTTTTTTT
>QGSO01000462.1:38208-190624 GCA_011037825.1 Carya cathayensis | reverse complement strand
GGGGGGGGGGGGGGGCTATAAAGAATACAAAAGTAGCAAATGAATTGTGCTTTCTTTTGTAGATTCGTATCAGTTTTTTTTTAAATTTATTATTATTACCGAAAACTCACCAACAAAGCCCTAATTCCTCAGGTAAATCATTTTACCAGAACCCAGTATAAATTTTATATTGAGGTTTAAATCAAACGGATGTAAGGGAAACAAAACTATATTTCACAATGAAAAACATTGAGGGAGCCATGAACAAGAAGCTGAATTGACTTTCTTTCTTCTTCTATAAAACTTGGCTTCTTACCGGTCTATATAAAGCACAAAAAAATGCTTTATTACAGTGGCCAACAACCTTAAATGCTGCAAATTGGTTGATATTTTTTTATGTTAAATCTTATTGAACTTTTATGTCAATTCAAAGCCTGATTGAAAAGATTAGAAACAAAAAACCAACTATACTGATGATGCAATCATTATTGCATGGGACAAAAAATGATTCATGGATGTAGAAGTGTGAGAAAAGCACTCACATTTCCTTTACCAAAGTCCCCTCCTTGAATCATGAAATCCTTGATTATACGATGAAATGTGGAACCTTTGTACCCAAAGCCCTTCTCTCCTAATCAAGATTCAAGATTGATAATTCAGAGTGAATTTGCATACCGAAAGGAGAGAATTGAGGTTGAATGAAATGCATCCAAAAAGGTCACCTACATAGGATAACTGAAAGAAGGCAAGAAAACTCAACTTGTACGATCAAAAAACTAATAAAACAACCTGTGCAAAGGGCACGGAAGCTCTCTGCCGTTTGGGGCACATCATCACCATACAACCCGATCATAATCCTTCCAGCAAGCTTCCCTACTGGATTCCCAACGCTAATATCAAAATACACCTTGTTGGTAACTTTTGATTGTAAAGTCGCTTCCTGAAATCGAATGAAGAGAAGACGAAAGCTCGCTAAGTCAGAACACACAATTCTACAACATTTAGCTCTTAATGCCTCAAACTTCTAACTAACCCACTAATCCACATTTAAGCGTCGTAATTTTGGCAAAGCACTTCGAAACCCAGCAAATATAACGAGTTCATTCATTCTGAATTATACTAATCTTAGAAACGTCGATACGTAGACTAGATTACGGTTTGCTAGCATAACATCAGCAAACAAGTAAAAGCACCAGAACAAAAAATAATATTTATTTTTGTTTCTTTCCTCCCAAATTCCTTTAACTTTCTGCCATATCCGCACCAACCAAGTGAGTTAACAGAAAATGCATTAGAAACAAAACCCTAACCTCAGCACTGGCCCTGACCGAGCTAAGGACGGGCCTCCTCCGACAAGGGTTCGACGACGAATATTTGAGATGGGTTATACGCAAAGACCGAGAGGCGAAGCCCAATGCAGATTGTGAAATGTCCGACGATGACGCAAAACTCCGAATCTTAACCAAACTACACGTGGGATTCGGAACCCCGATCTCGTAACCCTTTCGTGGACCGGGTAGCGACGCCACACTCGGCTGCAAGTCCAAGAAAACCGCGTCAGAGAGAAAGAATCGGACGAGAAATAGGTAGTTTTTCTTTTGGAATTTCAAACTAAATTCCTATTGGTTTTCGAGAAAGTGTAGGAAAAGGAAAATGAGAAGTAAGAGCAAGAGAGGTGCCTTTACAAGGGTTGTAAATGAGGCCGCCATTGACGGAGGTGGAGGTGGAGTTGGGATAGTGAAGGTGGTGAGTGCGCGAATGATAAGACGAACGGGGAGCTGGTCAAGCTGGTTTTTTTTATCAATGCAAGGGGACGATGCTTTCAAGCTGAGTTTGACCAAAAGGCCTTTCTAGAGAAATGACCGGCAACTCCCCTAGGCTTTTCACAAATGACGATTGCATCCTCTGGCGACTGGCAACAATACCTCACCCCTTTAGGAATATCCTCAATAGTCAATCCTCATATATATATTTGTTATTTTTAATTTCTTTTAGAAAAAGTTTATCATATTTTACACTAATTAAATATTATTCTTACTATTAAGTTATTTTTCTTTAATAATTATATCAAGTTAGGCGTTTTTTTTAAATATATTTTATGGGTTTTTAATTTTAAGAAATATACTTGAAACTAGTTAATATATTAAGTTAAGATGAGTTGAATTTTTTATGAATAATAATAAATTGATATGGTGGAGTATGTTTTATAAGGTCCACTTAAGATGAGTTTATATATGTTTAGATGAGTTTGCATGTATTTATGAGAAATTGAAAAAAGCTATGAATTCCGCATATAAGAAATGTTAAGTTGAAAATGGTTGTGGGTTTAACGTGTGAAGAGGTTTTAAGTTTAGATGAGTTTAATAATTTAAAAATTGAGTGTTTTATTGTTAGAATCAGTTTAAAATTAGATTCAACTGAGATGATTTGAGTTGAGTTTAAGATCCAAACGCACCCTTAATCTGCTAGGACTACATTGTCGACCTAACAACAATAGCGTCGCCATTATATGTCTAAACGAAAAATCTTGCTTATTTTCGCGACCCTGGCTATTTTTCATACCACTACTTGGAAGTCTGTGTAGCCACAATGGCAGTGCGGTTAAAGCAATTACTTTCAGTTCCGGTCCCTCATTATCAACTTAATTATTCTCAACGACCCGCCTCTTTTGCAAAGAAATCCCAATCCCAGTCCAGATTATCTGCAACCAAAATGGCAACCAGTGGAATTGATCGAACGGCTCCTTCTCCCACTAAAATTATAGATTCACATTTGCATGTATGGGCATCTCCTCAAGAGGTAAAACTCACTCCCTCTATTTGTGAAGGAACTCACCCCAAGTTCCCATAATCAATGTTTTCAATTTGTGATTACTTTTAGAATGTTTTTTTTCCTCTCTCGGTGGCCGAAATGGGTGAAAGTTGCATGTTTTTTTGTTCTATTTTCTGAAGGCTGCGGATAAATATCCTTACTTTCCTGGCCAAGAGCCAACTTTGCCCGGAAACGTCGATTTCTTACTTGAGGTATGCCTTTTATGCAACTTATGTGTGTTTATCTCTCCCTGTATTTCATGCTTTATTGGTGATATTTTGATGAGGTTCTCAGGGTTTGTTGGAAACATATTGGAGTTTTGCTTTTGTGCAGGAACTGTTTCTGTCTGTCCAATTTGGATCAAATATTTGCTTTTGAAGGATGTACTTATTTCCTTTTGAGTATGAAAAGAAATCCCATATTTTTCTGAACGCATATGTTTCTTTCTATCCACAGTGTATGGAAGAAGCGGGCGTAGATGGTGCACTGATTGTACAGCCCATTAATCATAAGTTTGATCATTCTCTGGTGACAAGGTCTGTTGACAACAAACTTAAAATCCCACATGTGCATGGTAAAAACAGCCCAAATGAATTTTTTTTCTTGGCATATATGAAACAGCCAGTGCAACTTACACTCATTTAGAAGTGAGTAGAACCCAGCATCTGGAATAGTATATTGTAGTTACCTCCTGGAAGTCATAGCTTAAAATTTATACTTTAGCTTTTGAGGACCTTTTCATTTTCCATTAAACACAGATTTTCAAAGACAGGCATGATCAGGGGTCAGAAGACTCAGAACTCGTTCATTGGTTGGTAGCATGTTTTATAACTCCCACACTTTTCATGCTCCATAAAAAATGTGGGCTTCTGTTTGTGCCAGCCAAACAGTGAATTGGCAGGACCTGCAGTTGCATGTTTGCTTTTTTCTTGGTGTATTATATGGATTTCAAATGTTTTCCTTATTTGATTTCTTCCATGTTATGTTCATTCCCACGCAACAGCATAGCAGCATAAGCTATTGCCTTATGCCTATTTGATATCCTTGAACAGTGTCCTGAAGAAGTACCCAACCAAATTTGTTGGTTGCTGCCTTGCAAATCCAGCAGAAGATGGAAGTGGGGTTAAGCTGCTTGAACATCTCGTTTTAAAGGTTTCCAGACAATCCCATGTACCCACTGTTTTGTCTCTGAGGAATTATGTTGACACAATCTACTTTCATGCCAGGATGGCTATGGAGCTGTTCGCTTTAACCCATATTTGTGGCCATCTGGTCAACAGGTAGTAATCAGCCAGTAGGCGTTATCTCAACTGTTTGTCCTGATTTTTTTTCCTTTACTCCCGTTGATTTCATAAGTCAACCTTTTGAAAACTTGATACATATGCTTGAGGTTTATGCACTAGTTAGTTGATTGTCTTGGATGAAGCAAGTGAATTTTCTTCTCTTTTCACATACATTAAACTATTAAATGCTGACTGTCCCCCATGGACCCAAGAGATATCCCCTGAAAGCATTTGATTCCTGAAAGAGAGATAAGAATATGACTAACTATTCATATCTCAAATTGGAAGTTTCTTTCCAGAATTCCCACCCAATGGTCTGCGAATCCCTATAACTATATTGCATGTGCATGTGGTGCTGAAGAGGGCAAATACATTTGAAGTTATTTTGCCATATGATAAATAATATATATATGCCACATAAGACCATTAAAATATAATGTTGTATGTTTCCTTGCAATACCCCTCACACGGCATGTCCTAATTCTCTTACAGCTCTGCTAGATTGTTAACGCATATGAAGGAAGCTAAAGCTGCTTTTTGTCCCTCCGTACTCATCATCGCTTTTTATCCATACATATTCTCTTACATGTGCTAAATTCTGATGTTCATGTTTGAAATATTCCTTGCATTATTTTTATTTTTTATTTTTGCAGATGACAAATGAAGTCGGGAAGGCAATTTTTTCCAGGGCAGGAGAACTTGGAGTGCCAGTTGGTTTCATGTGTATGAAGGTATTCTGATTCTTATCTACTCAACTCAAACTGCATTAGCCAAAAAAAAAAAAAAAACCAACTTATTTGTAAAATGTATTTTAACTTGCTGTCATCTTTCACAAGCTTGTTCTTCCAAGTGACAGAAGGATTCTACTCACTTATCCATGTGCTCAATTCATTTGTATTCACCTACTTTGTGGCTGAGACAATATCTGGGTACATAAATATTGGATGCCCGTGGTAAAGATTGTAATGTATTAATCAGATGGATATTCCAGGGTCTCAGTCTGCATGTTTCAGAGATTGAGAAACTCTGTACAGAATTTCCATCAACAGTTGTTTTGCTCGATCATTTGGCATTCTGCAAGCCACCATTGTGAGTTCTTTCAGAACTTCACTCTAGGTTAAGAAAAACTTTTCAATCCTGATAGAAGAAGATATAAATTTTCTTCCTTTGCTGTCAATTTTCAGAAATGATGATGAAAGCCTGGCCTTCTCTGAGCTTTTAAAGCTATCTAGATTCCCACAGGTAACGTGTCCTGTATACCTTTAAATGACACAGCACGTATGCAATTCCTGCTTTCCTCCCAACTACATTTGCCATCTTGACATCGCAAAGGCTGATCATACTTTGAACTAAGATATCATGTTCTTGGAGTGCATTTTGTTTTCACTTTCTTTTGCTAAAAACCGACACCTTATAATTGCATGAATATGTGTCGAGCTTTACTTGAGGAACCTTAAGTTCTTTACTACACAGAGAGGGTTCCCAAGGTAATTGTATTTCTAAGATGTATGTAACAGATTAGTTTGTGATAACGTAAGCTTTTATTACCAGTTTCAAATGCTGCCTCTGTACTACATCTGTCAAATGCCCGAGCATGGGTCCTTGTAACTCATAGGCATTCTTGTTTTTCGCCTGTTCTCTTTTGTTAGGGAGTTTTAGCAGTCAGTGTGTTGATGTATAACGCACTTGATGCATGATATGAATATTAATTTGCAGGTCTATGTAAAATTCAGTGCGCTTTTCAGGGTGTCAAGAATGCCATTTCCATATCAGGATTTATCCCACCCATTGTCCCGAATCGTATCCAGCTTCGGTGCTAACCGTGTCATGTGGGGCAGGTAGCTCCATCTTTTCTTTATACTGTTCATTTAATTTAAAGATAATGTTTCATATTCTCTTCAAGGCAAGAAAAAATGTAATAAGCAAATGGGCAAACTCTTTCTCTTCCTGAATACATTTTTATTGCAGTGACTTCCCCTTTGTTGTTCCCGAATGCGGATATAAAGGAGCAAAAGATGTGGTGACCCATATTGCCAATCAAGTTCCCTTATCATCTTCTGAATTGGAGTGGATAATGGGTAAAACAGTCATGCAAATCTTCCAAGGCCAGTGGCTTCAGTCTTAAAACAATGTTTTGGTTTGGATCATTGAACACTAGTTATTTAGTCTGGAGAAGATAGAAATCTTCATCGTTGTTTGTCACGTAATTCTAACCTAAAACTACCTATTTTACTATATAATTTTCACGAGTCTGCATTACGTGCCTTCTGGATGTTGCTTGCTTGTAAAGTTGAAAACTATGCAGATTGAGCTGAGCTCAACGCTCCTCACTGGGTAGGTATGTTGTGCCGATGGAAATAAATGAGCAATCTAAAAATGAAGTAGCCTGGTACTGACAAGTTTCGTTGAAAGAAAACATGGGAAGAATAGAAAAATAAGGAATAAGTCCCAAAAAAACAAAGTGATTTATAAATTCACTCTTAATTAGAAAGCACTTGATAAAATTTATTGATGGCCTTATAACTCGAATGCTTGAGAAGATTAGATGAGATGAAAATTTTGCAAATAATAATAAGATAGCTTGTGAATAATAGTGAGATAATTTGAATTAAGTATTTTTTAGATTTTAGGAAAAGAGAGAAAAAGTTGAATAAAAAATATTATAAAATTAAAATATTGTTATAATATAAATTTCTAATATTATTTTTATTTTTAAATTTAAAAAAATTGAATTGTTTTTTTTGTTTAAAAGTTGAAATGATTAGTTGGAAAAAATTCTAATAATTATTTTAAAAGTGTTTGTATTTGAGTTATATTTAAAAATGAGACAAGATGGGATGAAAATAATTTCCAAACATCCCTTTATTGAACAACCATAAATGTTGTTGAGCCTTAGAAATATTACCCCCAAATCTCAAGCTTAGAGGAGGTGAACCAGCATTTCAGATGTATAGAATATGATGGAAGATTTCCTTTATAAACCTTGTTAGTCTGTACAGAACTAAACCCCGTCACTACACCGCACACCCTGTAAGAATGAAAGAATTTTCTTTGGCAGAAACTTCTATACCAAGGGCTTTGAACCTATACAACTAAAAAATGCACAACAGAAAGAAAATACAAATCTTAAAAGGGGCTAATCCTCTATGCGTTGAATTTCACCCATCATGATGCGATTGCTGGTGACTTTAAAACCAAGGAGTGCAGGATCAATTTGCCTCCCTTTCTTCCCCTTCTTTTTTCCACTTCGTCCCCCTTGTGTTCCATCTGTTGTCTCTGAAAATCCTGCCGTTGACTGAGCCTCTGCCGGAAGTGTCTTTTTGGCATTACTCTTCAACATATCTATAAATGATGCCTCCGAAACATCAGCATCCCCGTAAGAAGAAGTACGCCGAAAACGCATGTCTTTCTTGAAAGATGCCATGATGTCCGAACCTTGGTTTACTAAATTCACACCTGGGTCTCGTCTACCCCCTGAAGATTTAGAGAAAATATAATCAACAACTTTATGCAGGAGAAGAAAGGAGTATGAAGAATTTGAAAAATATGTACCATCGGCAGCACCACTTGTAAAAATTTTCCCTCTCATTACTGGATCTGAGACCAGCTCAGACAATCCTTCCTGTGATGATGAGTTGTGGGAGACAGGAGGACGTCTCAGCAAGATGTTCTCTGGCCCTTTGGATGGAACAGGCACCCTGGCAGGAAGTCAATCAAAGAAACGAAAATCAGATAAATATGTCAGTCTTGCATGATTCTATCATAATAAGAAAGAAAAGAATAAAAATGAATAAGAAAAACAGCAATCAAGAGTGGCATATCATTATAAGTATAATAACAGTTGTTCTCCCACACCCTCTCCAAGGTCTCCGTGCAATTTACTCCATTCCATCTCTATACTCATAAACCAATAATTTTGACAAGTACCAAAAGCCAGCTAGTAATTTTTTATCGAAAGCTATCCAGTTCCTTTAGTAAAGCTCTCATGAAATAGAGCTACCAGGGTTTTCTCTTCAACAGAGAGTCAACTTATAAAGCATCAAAACTAAGGAAACTTACCGCTCCTTAGATATTTCCTCCACAAATGAATTACCAGATCCGATCTTATCATTGTAGAAGCCTGTTTTCCCACCTGGGTACGAATTTAGAAAAAAAACCTTATCACTGTTGTTACAAGCATAACACAATGGCTTGAAAAGAAACAATTGAGACTGAAACTTTTTGCAGTACCAATTGATGATTGCCTGCAAAGGGAATTAAATGAAATCTCCCCACGATCTAGAGCAGACAAACCAGCTTGCTCGACCATGCCTTCTTGAATCTCGAAAATCGGACCCTTCCCCAAACCCTCACTTATGGACCCATACTTCCTCCCGTCAGGCTCTGACAACTCGTGGCTCGTAGATGACTTGTCAAACATGTTAGAGTTTTTGTAAATTGCCTGATCAATCTCATTGATGCCTGCCAAGTGTGACTCTCCCTCAATCAATGCTCCAGAATCAGATCTAAATGGCATGGTTTCACTGCTGGCCCGCTCATCCTGCAGGGGTTCAAATGAATGAGTACCATAAGAGCCCACTTGAAATGACTTAGTCAGACCTGCTTCTTGGTCTAGACGAACACTGAATGGGTGATCCAAGTAGCCTGACCCAGAATAAAGGCCAGATGGTGCCCTTGTTTCCTTGCCAGCATCTAATGGCTCTGTAGATTGATGACCTGATTTCTGATGAAGCAGTTCCATCAACAATTGTTTTGACTTCTCATCATTGAACCCCTCCGACATCCATAAGGATGCATCTTTAGAAGTTCTTTTAGCTTCTGACTCCCTTTTCTGTCGCTCAGCATTAATATGCAGTTGTTGAATCCGAGATTCCATCCAGTCATTCTCCAGCTGTTCATTTTTCTCAGGCCAGCGGCCCTCAATTGCATCCAATTGCGGGGCATGAAATTGATTGGGAACCATAAGATGGTGGGGATTATGAGGGTGGATACTAGATGAAAATGGACCCACTTGAGCATTAGATTGCATTCGTGTACTTGGTTCTTGCATATCTAAACCATGAGCACGGGCCATAGCTAGAACATCCAGATTCATCCCTGGAGCACCAGCAGGCAAAGACATTGACCGCTCAAATTGCATTGAGGCAGGGTCATAACGCTCTTGCCGAAGGCGCTCCTGTAACGAAACATTCCGCTCAAGATGATTCAGATGCTCCTCGTGGGATGGCCGCTGATAAACATCCAATGGGCCAAACCCTGAAGAATGAGCACGGTGAGAAGCTGCATGACTGCTGAGAAACTGATCAGATTCATCTGCTGGCCATATGGAACCAATATACCTCTCCCCCTCGATACCTGTCCGCTGCCTCAATCCCAGTAACTGCCGAGCCTGCAGCTGGTCTTGTTGAAGAAGCTGTTGCTCCAGTGACGGCATCTGTCCATGCTGTGTGTGTGATATAAGCTCAAGTAAATCTCTCTGACGATCTTGTTGTGGCATGTGATTGAATTTTGCACGAATAAGTTGATCTAAAGATGGATCAATATGCCTTAAAGGATGATGAGATTGTTGTTGCAGTTCGTGTAGAAGGTGTTGTTCTAATAAAACCTGATCAAGAACATTGTTGGCTCTGATAGGATCTACATGTGACTGCCCAAGCCCTTGATCGTGCAATTGACTACGTAAAAACTGTTCAAGAAGCACCTGCTGGACTTGAGATTGCTGTTGCTCCTGCAAAAGCTTTTGCTGTTGATGAAACTGCTGCTGTTGCTGCAATTGATGATGTTGTTGGAGTTGAATCTGCCGCTGCTGTTGCAACTGAAGGGTCAAAAGATGACCCAAATCTGGTGCAGAAAGGTTGGCCACGTGTTGGTGGTGTATAAGATTCTGACTAGGCACATGTTCTAAAACTGATTCATTTAAATGTGCATGAGACAACAAATTTCTCTGTTGGAGTTGCTGCTGCTGAAATTGTTGTGCCATAAGCTGCTCTGCTAAATCAAAATGGTTGGATTCCTGCTCCATCAGTGACAAATGACGAGCAGCCATGGCATCTTGATACAAGTTGGGGTCAGGAAGTATATTTTTTCTATAAACATCAGACCACGTCTCTGTAGGAAGAGCTGGATCAGCCATAGCACCAATCGGAGGATCCCTTCCCATGCTCGACCGAATGGATGGCTTCGTATGTTTTGTATGATCTTCAAGTTCAGACCAGAGTAAGCCAAAGGGATGCAACTTATTATCATTTTGATTTGGTACTCCAGGTTCTGTCAATTCATTCAGAAGAGGACGGGTGAAAGAATTTTCAGAATGATGATTGCTCCCACTAGATTTTGCAATAGAATATCCAGTGTTTCCTGGTCTTCCTGGAAACACAATTTCTGGGAAAAAAAAGGAGGAACAATGAGAATTCTTTTTGTGAAAGTTGAATCAATTTGTTACAATAATTAAAAATAAGAAAATAATCTCCAGAAACACTAATAATAGAAAACATACCTTCTTCTTGTGTATTAAACTTAGGAAAGCGTTGACCCTCAGAATGAGGCAGTTGCAATGAGACCTCAGGCTCAGATACTCTTGACTGAACATGCTGAGCAGAAATGCTATTGAATTCAGGCAGCATCTGGCAAAGGTCATTTACTGCAGATGAATTGCTTTTCAAAATAGAAGCAGGAGCAGTTAAACTAGCCTCTGACTCTTCACATAGCTCTAACTGAGAGTTTGTTTCTGTGCTATTGGCATATCCGTTGTTGACCTTCAGATAAGGCATGAGTTTACCTAATTCTTGGAAAGGTGTTCCCTCAGGAGCGTCTGCCAAGCGGACCGGCAAGTCTGTCCCAAAAAATCCTTGTTCAAGCCATAAAACAATGTCAGCCCCAACAAATGGTCCCTGGGTCACCCCTTGAGGATCAATGTAGTACAAACTTAACTCCTCATGGGGGGTTACCCTTTCTAAGTCATTCTTGTCAGTTCTGCCACTTTGATTCTGCTCAGGAGAAGGCAAAACAAAGAGAGAACTTGAATCGCCAGGAAGCTTGGATCTGATGTCAAGTGAAGTGGGGAACTTTATGGCATCAAACTGAGCATGCGTGGTAAAGTCAGAGTCTGCGATCTGCCATCTTTCACCAACATTGATCAGAGAAGGACCATGCTGAGCACCATCAATCTCTAAGACACCATGGACACCATTACTTTCTGAAAACTTAGGGGCCAACCCATGAATTGCTCCAGTAATTTTATCTTCTGCTGTATATCTTTCTGTAAATGACGTACATTCAGAATCTTTCAGATGTAGAATTAACCAAAATTAAATAAATAGGGTTCAAATATATGCCCCAAGGGTCAGTTAAACAGTTACTCACCATCTACCATTTTCCTCTGTGAGACATATTTCAATAAGGTACCACCATCATCAGCTTGATATATGTCCTCAATTGCAGCTTCATGTGAATTATCAACGACCTCTTCAGTGAGAATTGAGGGCAAGAAGCCCTGATTTTGTTCAGTTGAATCTAATTCTTCAGCATCTAGACAAGGAATCGCTTTGCAAGATTTAGACCAAGCATAAATGTATAACAGAAGTTAAAAGCAACTAAGCAGAAAATACCTATTAAATTTTCTGTCGATCTTCCCTTCCTATTTGAACTGTGCATCATCCCACTACTTGTGATCTTTCCCCTCCATATATCACCACGGATGGCCTGTTAACATTACATGGACCAATTACAGAGCACAACAGATTTTAGCAAGTTACAAGGAAAATGGATCTTTGTTATACACAAAAATCAGATGAGAAGAAAAAGAATTAATTACAGGATTCAATTAACTACCTCCTCTTCAGCATCGGGGGCGACAAAAGCCAATGGTTCAATAAAACCTACTTCAGTAATAGGGGTTAACTCCTCCATCTCAGCTGGCATGGTAGTAAAAGATGGACCAAGCTTTTGCCTCCGATATATGTCAAGAAGCTTTCCCCTTGGGTACAAAAAAGAAATAATTGAGTCATTTGGTCTCCCAGGGACACTTTCATATTTGTCAAAATGAGCTGCACCAACGGGACCTGCTGATGAACCTCTCCCAATAGCATTTGACCTTCCTCGTCCAAGAGTAAATCCCAAGTTTGAACCCTCTACCCGTCCTCTCTCAGGTCCAAATCCAGGTGCTGCACGGTAGGCATTTGAACCACCAGAATGAACCTCCAATCTATGGCGTGGCCTCCATTTATCACGAGAATCAGAGTCACGCTCAGAAGCTGAACGGTTGCTGCTGACAAAAGATTGATTGTCACTGTGAGCATCTTCCTTTTCTACATCTGTCCTCTTCTCAGTTCGAGAATCCTTATCTTTGTCTTCAGGGCCCCATCTAGATGACCATTTATCACGCCGTGTTTCATGCCCAGAAGTACGACCCTCATGCCACCGATCAGAGGTAGGCAATGCTCTACTTTCACCTGTTTCTCTGACTGAGGCATTGTCAACACGGCGTTCGGCCTTCCTGCGATCTCTTCTAGCACCGAGTAAGCCAGTTTCTCTTTCCTCCTCACGCCAGCGACGGCTGCTTTCATTGTCAGTGACAGTCCTCCTCCAATCTTTCCTGTCCTCAGATCCATCCAAACGCCAGCCCTCTTTATGGTTGGGGTCAGTAGGGTTTCCAAAAGACGCAGAAGTTGGAGCACGCATTTCCTGTTACACATAGATATCACTAAATATAGTTACCCATTGTGATAAATGGAAATTACAACAAAACCTTTGGGAATATCCATGCAAACCTGGCCATATTGTCAAGTTCAAAATAATCAACATTAAAAAGAAATGATAATAAAAATTGAATACCATGAGTCTATAATATTCATACATCACAAAACATTCCAACATTAAATTGCTGAAGATGCTTTAAAAATCATGAAATAGGACTAACAGCCCAAGAGATTACACAATATCTAACTCAATTTATTTTGTTACACAAAAAGTATTATCATAAACTCCACTTCTTAGAAATGGGCATCATATTGGAAGTTTGTGGACATTGTATTGGAAGGCACGTGCCTCTAGTATGGAGTATCAATAGCCCTCCCACTATGGAAAAATAAGGGATGAAACTGAAAGATATGGTACCAACTTAAAGATGGGCTAAGTGCCAAAAATAGGGGATTTGCGTTTTGACACAAATGCAAAATCAAGCAGAACGTCTTTTCTGAATGTAAGCATTTAAGAAATAACTGACAAGAATGAATCAACTTTGTGACCTTCATTGGATCTCGCTTTGGAGAGAAGATTAGCTCATGCCAAATGAGCGTCAATATAAATGTAATACCCCAATAGAAGGCCCAAACCATATGGCCTATACTCCAAAATGACTAATTAATGATACAATTGGAGCCCCATTGGAACATTATAAAGAGGAACTTCTCCTCCCAAGTAATGTGGGATCTCATACACCACCTGCCTTATCATCTTATCTTATGGGGTATCACAATCTCCCCCCTCTTAAATTCTCGACGTCCTCATCGGGCCCATCTGTCGTAAGTGGCACTGATCAAGTCCTACATTTCTGGTTAGGATAGGCTATGATACCATTTGTAACGCCCCAAAAAAGGCCCAAAACACATGGACTATACTCCAAAAAGACTAGTCAATGATACAATTGGAGCTCCATTAGAACATTACAAAGGATAAGAATTTCTCCTTACCAAGTAATGTGGGATTCCATACATTACCTGGCTTATCCTCTTATCATAAGGGGTATCACAATAAACTAATTTTATTATAGGTAAATGAGCCTCAATATAAACTAATTGGGGCCTACTACATGGATTATTTTCTGCCACTCTAACTCCATTTAGGATTATATCCTAAATTCTCTATTGAACAACCACTTGTTTCCTTATAATTTCAACTTAAATAATTTTTTGCAAATAATTTTTTGCCTCCCTTTTTCCCACTTTTTATTTTTCCACATTGATAAATCACTCTCACGTTGGTGCATTTGAAAGCCTCTGATGCACGACTCTCTCACTTTGATCTCAAATGGTGCCACGCTCACTTTCTCATGAATTTAAATGAAAGCAATAAATCTAGTTGGTGTCACCATTTAACTTGAACTTCTTTTATTAGTGGATCAGACAAAACAGGCACCTCTATTTCTGCTAGTTTTCCATTATTCTCTTATTTTTTAAATAGAAAATTTTTACAGGGTACTGTCCCCTTTAAAAACAATTAAAGACTGATGTACAAAAAGGGAGCTACCATCAAGAATGGACTCCATGATCACATCCAGACCAACTCAATCATCAAAATTAGCTCTAAGTTGACAGCTACCTTAATGTCTATGTTTCAATTATTATTATATTTTTATATGCATAAAGGTTGCAACTATGAGAAATGCCCAAACTCAAATATAATCTAACTCTCAGGAGAATATCTAACATCTAACAGGAACATCAAGGAAAGGCACATATGCACCTCAGAGTACTGTGGGATGTCAACCTATCACTTTAGCCTTGAAAATTTCAGATATAAAGGGTATGTGTACACACCATAGGGAGGGATGATGAACGGGTGGGGAAAAAAAATTAAAAAACAAATTGTCTATAACAGAATTCCCAAAAGAAAGTAATTAGAAATTTGATGAGAAGCCTAGAAGGGTGGTGGATCTTCTGGATTGTTTGAGAGGTTTTCAGATAATCCCAAAATTGCGGCCATATCAAAAATGATTCCTCTGTCTCATGTGGTGTATTTGGCTTGAAAGGAATGGCCGGAGTTATGAAGACTACGAATGCTAGTCGCAAGAGCTTAGATGTTTCTCTATCCATTGTTATTTCTTTGGATCTTTGCAATAGTTTTTTTTTTTTTTTTTTTTGGGGGGGGGGGGGTTAATTTTCATGATTTTCTTCTCTACTTTTCTAGCTCCTATATTGTAATTAGGCGTTCTCTCTTGTATACTCCCTAGAAGACACTGAAAGGATTACCAACAACTTAGTTATGACACCAACTAACAAGCAACTTCTAAGAATCTTTTTTTATGGCAAAATAGAAGTCGCATTTAGATAGTGACAAGTTTGTAGCCAAGATACCAACTGGGCTCCAAATACTAAAAGACACCTTTGATACAGTAGATATATATATCAGAACCTCCAGTATGGGGACAAAATAAGATAACGTTTGCTCTATGTCACTTTGTTGCCAAAAGAAAAGCAAAAAGAAACAGAATTACCATCTTAGGCTCAGTTGGTTTGGCATAAAGCCACTGGGGTGACAGAGGTATGCTACTTTCTGATGCCACCTGATCTGCAATAATGAGAATTAACAACTCTTTACATCAGAGCAGAAACAGGAGGCAACATGACAGCATGTAACACGCATAGGACTCAATAGTTCAATTTTTTTTTTTTTTTGATAAATAAGAAACTTCATTGAAGAGAATGAAACTAGGCAAAGCCCATGTACACACGAAGTATATCAAGAGTTCATCCTTTTGGCAAAAAATAAATCCAACTCAACAACAATACCTTTCAACTCATCAAGCAACCCCATAAGTGCCTTGTCCTCTTCATTCCCTTCAGAAGCTTCTCCTGGTATAATATGAACACGATGAAAACACTTATTATTTTAAGCTTCCATTTGCAAAGTGCAACTGTAAACAAACAATTTCCCATCACAAAAGCAATCAAATCCACCCCAGGGCACCCATAAATAAAGAGAAAGAAATAGCTTATAATTGTTGTCCTGAAACGTGTATAAGAGCTCAGAGCTCAATTGAAAACAGATAGAATGCTCCAAGCACTTAACCAAAACGCTCAGAACTCTAAAATATGAAAGATTTCAGCCAAATAAATAACTAACTTCCCAATAGCCATCCTCATGGGCCAACAAATTCTTAGAGTGGTTAATCTAGTTTTCTGATGTGGCTCTATTTCATTGGTTATATGGAGTTGTAATCAGTTTTTTCTTCTTATAAATACATCAATGTAAATCAGTTCAGATTAATTCAATATAAAAAGTTCAAGATTCCTTCATTCTGTTTTCTCTGTTTTTATTGCTTCCGTCTCTCTCTACTATCAAGAATCCATGGAAAGATTCAGATTTTGTCACAAATCTCGGGAAATATATCAATGTCATTCCTGCCCACTCATGAACTAAACCGTAAAAAACCAGAACAACCCTGCGGTTATATAAACTTCTAAAATTCTGTATTGGAACGGAAAAAAAAAATGAAACCAATATAAATAAATAAAAATGATCTGAAATATGACCAAGAAAAGGGAATGAAAATCAGAAACGTATTTGCAGATAATGTTGAAAACCGTAATTGACGGGGTTGATTGCTCAAAAAAGAAAATGAAGTAGTACACCACAAACTATGATGCTCCAGATCAACAATCCCTAACCTCGTATCGAATCAAAATCTTGCGAACCATAGGCTACAAGGTTTTGCATTTTCGGAATCAGCCAAACCAATCAAAACCGATGAAAATCTCGAACAAATTCAAATGAAAAGGAAAAACGAAGTAGAGTGGAAGAGCGGGGAAATACCTCTGAAGGTCCAGGAATGATCGGAAGGCTTAGATGAGATGAGATCGTCCGGAAGATCGAGCTTGCCTTCCCCCATTAATGAGTCGCGAGATTGAGCGAGCGAGAGCGAGAGCGAGAGAGAAAGAGAGAAGGAAGATCCAATCGAGCTAGACAAACAAACACACACCGACGCACACTGGATTGGAGCTCCGAAGATACAAAGCCAAGGTAGTCAAGAGGGAGATAGAGAGGGAGAGTAGCTCAGGTAATTGTGGAATTTAGGAGGTTCGGATAATCTAGGGTTTCGGAAGCAGCTTTTGGTAGCACTCGCAGGAGGCAGAGAGGGAAACTGAAAGAGAGATGAAGAAAAGGGTGAGAGGGAGGGTTTGGGTGGTAGTCACAACACCCAAATCAACTAATCAAGTAGAATCATTTCCACAGGTTGCTTATTCAACAATTTTCATTTCTTTCTTCTTTTTCTTTTTTCGTTTTTTTTTTTTTTGTAACCTTCTTCTTGCAATTTTAAATGGGATAAGAAGCAGTAATTCCTTATTTTTATTTGAGATCCAATTGTATACATTGATTACAAAATAAGCTGCTAATATATTCTGTCAAGCATTAATTTGTTATAACCCCAATTTTTATAGTAATATTTTCATTTTAGGTTAACAAAATAATGATACTTTTTTAGTGCATAATGGATTTTTTTTCCTTGTATATCATATCGTATCTTAATATATTTTTATATCAACAAATATAATATATATATATTTATATATATAAAGCAATGGACTTTTAATTAATTATATGTCGCTCAGCTAGGCCTAAAAGCACGATAATGTCCATGAAGTCCTCTCTCAATTTTCAATTCAAAGTTTACATTTTTAAGTCATAAACTCATGGTAGTTATTTGAGATTGTACTAGAAAATATAATTTAATAAATTTTATTATTAAAAAAATTATTTATTATTTAATAACTATATATTTAAAATATTTTTAAACATATTATTACATTTGTTTAAAAATAAATTTAAAAAATATTTTTTAAGATAGAAATGACGATAATAAATTTTTTAAAAGATAATGACCATATTTTTAAAAAATTAAAAATTATAATTATCTAAAAATTATATAAATATTTTTGCTCATTAAAAATCTTTTTAAAATTTAAATTACATGCTTTTCTTTTTAGCTTATTGAAATTAAAAAATAATTTAATATATAACATCTAAATAATCTAATTTTTTTTTTTATTAAAGAACTTTTAATTGCCCGTTTTCGAAAGATGAACATCCATGCTATTTTCTTTACAATTCAAAAGATTTAGCTAAAAAAAAAATGCATGCTTCATCATCGAATTTATAAGGCATTTGGTTTAAGCGTTTTACATGCTTCGTTCGTATAATTGTTGTTTTTTGTTTAACAATATTCCACCATGGGCATTTTTGCACATTCTTTGGAATTGGGACTTGAGTTGAGGCATTTCCTCCACAAATGAATAAACAGAAACGAAGGAACAGCTCCTAAAATAAACTCCTTTTGACCTTTTTCACATCACTGCATCGGTTAAACATCATTGTCCCCTCCATCAATGTTTCTGCAACATCATTCATTCTCACTAAAAATGACTCCTAACACTTTACTTACCATTTCGAAGCTGCCCTTGGTGCCCCTACGATCGCGGCTAAAGCTATTTACCTTGCGTCATAAGAAATTATAGAGTAAACACCGGCATATTGCAATTGCAACAAGAAACAAACAGTAAATTATGCTTGTGAATTACAAGTTACAATTAACTCCAACGAGACTTGCCAAAAAGAAACACATCTCTGTATATTGAAAATCTCAACAAGGAAAAGGATCACACACAGACATCAACCATCCACACAGTCCAAAACAGGACTACTAAAATGCTCGCCCAACCCTCGATCTATCTCTTCCCACGGTCCCTTGTATGTTTCAAATTTTCCACATCATCAACATCCCCAGCAGCTAGCCTCTTCTTCTTTTTCCTCAACTTCTCGCAAATGAAAGCCTTCTCCATCCGCCCAACCCGCTGCGACAGCGAGTTTAGTAATCTTGTCTGCATCTCATTCCTCACGAAGAGCTCTGCCATCAACCCCATCATTCTCTCGTTGTCTTCCATTATCCTTTCCAGCAGCTCACTGCTCCTCTTGCTCTCCTCTCTCTCTCCAGGACCGCCACATTCTTCTTTCACGCTCCGGTATTTATTATCAATCTTCAGTTGCTCCTCTTGCTTCGAAGAGTTTTCCTCAACTACTTCATCTAAACTCTCAGGGTCGGCGGAAGAACCAGAAGCAGTTTGACTCGTCCCTACGCTCTCTTCCATACAGTCATTCGCAGAAGAAGCTACTTCATGATCCTCGACCACTTCTTCACCCTTTACCTCCATTTCGTTACCGGCTGCATCGGCTCCGCCGACCTTCTCCAAATTCTCACAAACCTGCTCCAAAGCTTGCAATTTTAGAGTCTGATCAGGCTCTCCATTAGACGTTGACTCAGAAACGTGCGTTGTCTCAGACTCAACCGAATTAGGTGCTAAATCATCATCCATCTCTCCATCCTTGACCTCCATTTCGGTGCCGGATGCATCAACGCCACCCAAATCCACGTTCTCCGACTCCTCCGAATTCTTGCAAGCCTGCTCCAGAGCTTGCAATTTTAGAGTTTCATCGGGCTCTACATCAAGCGTGGGCCGAGCAACGCGTGTTATCTCAGACTCAACGGAATTAGGTCCCATATCATAATCCATCTCTCCATCGTTGACCTCCAGTTCCATACTTGCTGCATCAACTCCACCCAAATCCACCTTCTCTGACTCCTCACAAGCCTTCTCCGGAGCTTCCACTTTGTGAGTCCCATACGGCTCTATGGTAGCCATCCTCGAATCAGGTATAGACTCAGCGTCGTCGATTTTCTCAGAATCAACCGAATTAGGTACCGAATCTCCAACCTCAGTCTCCACCTCCTCCAACGTTTCACGATCCGCTGATAAATTGCAGGAATTATCAACCATATTTCCGGCGGAAGATTCAGTTTCAGAAGCTTGCCCTCGCAAATCATCACCATCCATTCTCAAAGGTTCTTGGTTTGGATGGACAGTTTCGGCCTGGAGAGTTTCATCCACATGACCTACATTTCGTTCGCCGGATGCAACCGCGTCCACTAACTCCTGCAACGCGATCGCCCTCTTGATCACTGCCTTCCTGCAGTCCCTAACCCCAGAATCCACACCTCTCACCGAGTCTAACTTGAAGAGCAAGCTCATCAGCGTCTCGTTCACCCTCAGCCTCTCCTTGGGATCACTCCGAATTGACTCCATAGTGGCCTTCTCCGACATCTTCCTATCTATCTCGTCGACCTCCCTCCTTATCGCCGCGATCTTCCTCATGCTCTTCCTCACAAGGAACCCCCGGAACACCTTCTGAATCTTCAGCGCCGAGTCGGGCTTGTTCCGCTCCGACCCGACAAAGTGGACTGGGATCGACACCACCTTCCGAGCGGGAGTCGCTTTCGGCTGCACAGGTACTCCTCTCGCTCTCGATGGGAAATTCCAATGGTTTGTGAAGAAGGGACCATCCATCACCGATTATCAAAATAATATAAACGAATTGAATCTCTCCTGGTGCGAACTAAAAAGTGGAGTAAATTTGGCTTTTGAGATTTTAGAAATTGCTTTCTGTGGCTCTGAACTGGAAACGGGGATATTTATGAAGAGAGGATTGAAAGTTCGAGAAGGGAATTGGAAGCAAGACATGTGCTTCTAGGAGGGAAAGGAAAGTTCGAGAAGTTTCTGGTCAGATGTTACTTTATTTCAAGATGGGGGGCTATATATGTACCGGAGGTGTCCGCGTCACGTACTAGAAAGCTGTCGATTGTTCTAGGTTTCCCGCGTGTGACGGACATGGAGCGTTGGACTTGAAATTTTCCTATTATTTTTGCTACGTTACTCTTAACGGGCCAAAAGCCCAAATAAAATTCAATAAGTTGTAAAGTCGGCCCAGTTTTGATAGCATTCCCACCAATACCGAAACACGGTTACACAAGCTTCGCTCAAAGTTTGAAGATGTCAAAGGGAGAAGACCGAAAAAACAGAAGAGAAAATTACTGAGAAAGAGCGTGATCGTCTTAAAACTGGTAGAGCTGCTGAGACGATGATAGTTATCAAACCTGCTTACAATGCCAAATGCTTTTCAGCAAGTACGGCGACCACAAGCCGTTTGAATAATCATAGGATGTTCATTCTCCTGGGAATTATAATTCCTGCCCTCTTCAATAGATCGCTAGCAGCTCCCCCTGCCTCCAAAATAACATCTTCCTGCGGAGTTAAAATTTTGGGAATTCTTGATAAGGAAAGTACATGTTGTTGATAAACAGTTATATAGTATCTGGTTGAAAATATATATGGCATTTTGATTATCTGATTTGAATTCCCAAAAAAATGCATCAGCTTTTTAAATTTCTACTGTGAATCTTCCTAACCGTTGACAGCTGACTGATACCAATGAAAATTGACTACAAACTACCTCATTTACACGCAAAATCTTCTTATCCTTCATGATCCACTGGCCATTGCACATTACAGAGACCACGTTTTCAGTTCGCATGCAATACACAAGGCTGGAAATGCTGCATAATGGTCAAGTAAACATTCAATAATTGATCTTGGATCAGATTACTGCAACTTCTATATTCTATCTTTGTCGGTTTCATGCATTTGTCTCATTAAATCCAGCCGGTAAATAACTTTAAAAAGTTAAGTATAGCCGATGGCTAATTGATTTTTTCCATGCAATTTGAGCTTCAAGTCATTATATATAATTCCAACTGCAATTTAGTCGCAAAACACACTACAAACAGAAATTCCAGAAAGAAGAGCAAGAAGATTCATTTTTGAGATGGATGAACAACCATTCAAGTAAAGGAATAAAGTCATCAGAATAAAGTCATCATCTATGAACAAGAATACTGCATATCTTTTCATCTAGGATAGAGTGCATACCAGTCATGGACAGGAACCATAGGCCAAAGGGAAGGATTGACGACAACCAAGTCAGCCTACCATATAGAGACACAAACATCAATCAGCCTCAATTATTGAGAGAATCAATAAAACAATCCGGCAATGGTGATCTGATGGATGATATAACAAAGTCTAGCAGCATGGTGATCCAGCATAAGGAACTCTTTCTACCTATAACAAAACTTAGTGCGAGGGGGAAAACTTAAAAGGAGAATGAAGCAAAAAGAGAGGAGTGACTAATTTGAGCAAATAGTCCAACCTTTTTCCCAACCTCAAGTGACCCTATTTCATTATCCCAGAGTACTGATTTTGCACCATTTATTGTCGCCATTCTGAGAACTGTTTCAGCAGGAAGAGCGGTGGGATCGGTGGTTCCAATTCTATGAACTTCCCGTCCTTTGTTAATAAGAGAAGCCAGGTACATCTCATCAACTACAAGAGCGAATCCATTGAGTGATTTCGAGGCATCAATTTTAAAATGAGAATCTTTCAGTTACTTATAGTAAATAGATACACCTTTTACTTCGTTAATTATAGGTTATGCAGCAGACCCTAGAGAAGCTGACATTACCTTTACCTCTCATTTGGTCTCCTTAAATTTGAACATCAGGGATAGCCATACCTAGATAGCCATACCTAGTATCTATTTTGCTTGCAGTGCATGTATGATGAAACGTGTCTAGGATACTAAAGAAGTAAAAGAAAAAGAGCAAATTCAGATAAAAGCCAACAATTTATTGGGTATTATCAAAAATGATGAAACTGTGAGAATGGAAGGATGGAAATTCAGAATGTGGACAAACCAATGCTCATTCTGTTATTTGATGGTGCGCCATCTGTTCCCAAGGAGACACAAATGCCAGCATCAAGCATCTCCCTAATAGGTGCAAATCCAAGCATGCGCATTGCAGAGGCAGGACAATGAGATACTTTGACTCCAGTGCTAGAAAGAAAACCAATCTGAATAAAGACACGCAGATCAAACCAAACCAGCACCATAAAATGAAAATAAGCATGAGACAGCAATACCGACACCACTGGCAGTCATTGATGCATACATAAGAGAAGTAATTACGGTACAGAATCCCACTCACCAACGCCACCGGTACACAATATTTTCTCCCAACACTTCATCTGCTCTAACTTAATACACTTTTCACTTAAATGCCATATTGGCATCGATATGTGAAGCTTCAGATAATATTACCATTATTAGTATGAGTTCTAAGGATCAATCATCTAAGAGCAGGGAAACACAGCATAGCACATCAGTTGTAAAGCTAAACATAGTTACATGATAAATATATTGATGGTCAAAGATCCGTCTTTCTTGAAAACTCATCTGCTTCTTGTTATCCAAAATTAAGTATACAATGTGCAGTTTCATGGCATCCATGGTTAACATAGAATCGGAAAGATCACAAAAGATAATTTCGAACAACCTGGGTGGGCAACATAGATGTGCAAAAGAAGAAAAAAGCAAAATATATGTGCAGCAATGCCTGTACTTTCAATTAACAGAATCCAAGCCAGAAGATTCCCAAAACAAATTAAACTTGGTCAATAATGAAAAATCAACTCCACTGGCTCTACTACCAATCCTCGTTGCAATTCTACTCACCATCTTATATAGAGTATAAGACATCATCCTTACTTTTTTTATCCATGAATAAGTTGGTAAAGAAAGGATATTTATGTAATTTCCTTAAAGTTCAGAAAGCAATAAGAGGAAATACAAATTACCTCAGTACTGTTGACCCAAACCGTATGAGCTGAAAGCAAATTTTTTTGGAGAAACCCAATCTTCTCCAAGTATGTGACCGTCCCATGATCAACCTTTCGAGTATCCGTCACGAGTTGATTCTCATAGGGTATCTCTGCGACATGCTAAACACCAGAAAAGGTCAGTCTGATCAAGTTGACTTCCTGCGTAAATTAGTGTTTAAATCGAAGAACAGTTGAAGTTCTTGAGATGACAAAGCCAATTCAAATTTATTTATTTGTTTTTTTTTTTTAACATTTCATAAGGAGTCAACTGAAAGTTATTTACATCCATTTTACTATTTTGTAAAATCTACTAGAAGGATCGAATAGAAATGCAGTTTTTGTATTATTTGCACCATGCGAATGTTAGCCCGTAACGTGGCAGAAAATTCAAATGTCATGCATAACAGGGATGCCTAGGTAACATATTTCTACTTTGACAAGACGGCTGCCGCATGCATTATCCAAATTTATCAGGATAGATTATTGAAGCTCATATAGATGTCCTCATATCTAGAAAAAGAAGCTGCATAAACACACACACATGCCACAACGTTCGGTACCATATGGATTCCAGTTTTCAGTTCTCTCGTAGCGTCTCTTGTTTCAAGTAGCAAACGATCAGTTGAATTCATGATTTGTCTAATTCCAAACCACACTCTGATTCGTCCATCTGCTGTATTATGATGCTTCTTGTAGAGCTCCCTTTGAGACTGCCCTTAAAATAAGTAAACCAAATTGAGGACCAAAACAACAAACAGAATGTATAATATATAGCATATTTGATAATAGAAAGAAAACAAAAATGATTTAACATATGGGTCGTCAATTCAACCTAAAGATGAAAACTTCTACATATGAGATTCTATCATGCGTGAAATCCACATAGAAATCAAAATTTTAAAAATGAGTAGAAAAATACAAAGATTAAAACTATATGGTACTCGACCTGAATACAATCATCAGTGGTTCTGGTCGCCCACAACGCCGGCAAACCCTGACCGGAATCCATGGTTGATTGGACCAAACACGCACGCAAGCCCAATAACTCCACCGCCCTCGCCATTCCAGATACGTGCTGGCCCCCGGCTTCAGCAAAGCACGTTACCTGATTCGAGAAACCGCCAAACATCAACAACCACGGCATTAGAAACACCTAAAACAAGAAACAAAGAATGTTGTGGCGGGAACTTACACCGGAGTGAATGAGTTCGATGCCGCACAGTAGAGTGGAAATATAAGAATCTTCCTCGGTCATGTTGGACTCGTACGGCCAAACGCGGCCGTGCAACCATGTCATCAAGTCAACGTCATCCGCTATCCCTCTTCCTAGTTGCTGAGAGGTGTGAACATGCGTGTTGATGAATCCTAGTTACATAGAATCACCCAAACACATAAACACAATATAATCAGCTAGCCTACATGGGTTCTAGAAAGAGAAATCAATTAGTTAAAGGAGAGTACCTGGGAGTAAGATTTGGGCGTGGAGGTCGATGATTTGGTGAGCGAGAGAAGAGAAATCGCGAAGAATATCGGAAGATTGACCGATGGCTTTGATTGTATCGTGTTGGATGAAGATCCCACCGTTGCGAAAGACTCGGCTTTGAGGATCCATGGTGACAATTACGGCATTGTGAAGTATGATGGACGAGTTGGTGTTCGTTTCCGCCATCGCTCAAGCTATCTGTATCTCTAACTGTGGCTCGGTTTCGGCGTGGGTTTGTAGAATTTCAATCAGTCAGCGGAAGATCTTTGTCCTATATATCCAAAAGGAAAATTCTTCTTGTAAAATTCTTTGCGCATCAATAATTAACGTAATAATAATTTGTAAGATATATATTTAACAAAAAATTAAAATTGAATGCGAAAATAATTTTATAAAATAAAAAATTTTCTTGTTTTTTTAACATTAAAAAAATATCGATGCACGAATTAATATATAAAATCTATTTATACCAAGAAACAGGTGGTATTAAATCAAGGGAATAACAAGTGTCGCCCATTTCGTCTTGTCTGTAACGATCATCACACTATAAAATAAAGAAAAAAATACTGTATCAATCATATGGATTGAAAATAAAAAATGAAAATTCTATTCCCTATACTACTATCTTGTTTTTATTTCATTAAATATGATGTGATATATTTATCATTATTGAATGATCATTTATTAAATGTTTCTTTTCGTCTAATAATGATAAATAAGTTACATCTTATTTAATAGAATAAAAATAAGAATTCTATTAAATAAAATGAGAGTATGGTATATCGCATTACTTATAGAATAAATCATATATTATCTCGTTGAAGTTATGATCACGGCTAGAAAAGACCCGTTTAAATGTGTGTGGTAGTTATTCCAGATTAATCATGTCATTTGAGGGATGGATCCTGCAAAATGTACATGGGATCGCACAAAACCATTTTATTATTTCATATATGTATTTAATATTTTTATTTGGAAAGTGTTCATGTCCTCTTGAAAGAATGGCGAGATACTCATGTCATCCTATTACAATGTAATGTCACGTAATTAAAATTATTTCTATAAATAAAATTTTTAATTAATATGACATTTTATAATAGAATGAGAGTATCAATATGACATTTTTAATAACTATTTAATATTTAAATTGTGAGTTTCACGTATCAATATTTAGCTTCTATCAATATTCCAGCTTGCTTGCGGATGGTCCACTTATTTAATTAGTTTCTGTACGTGCTTCTTGAAATTCTTCCGATCCGTTTCTTATTGGGGAATCTCGAATTTATTTTATAAAATAAATGAATTTCTTCTATCCCATTCAATCTCTGTAGAATTCAATCTATCATTCCCACAATTTCAGAAAATCAACTTCCCATGTAGACCATTTAATTATCAGAAATAACCCGGGATCCGAATTTGGGTCTCGAATGGCGTCGTAAATTTTTTTATTTTTAAAAATATATATAAAAAATCAATAAAATTAAAAAAAAAAAAAAAACTTTTTAAATTATTCGGTAGATTTCAGACTAGATCCTTCGGTGGAGGATGCACCACCCTTTAATTATTAAGAGGACTATTATTTACGGCCCAAACATCATTTACAGCAGGCCGGCAACACAGTTGACATGTGGCGATGAGGATCTCTTTATGGAAAGCAGAAAACAACTTACGTACGTGCAAGAGGTACGTATAACGTGAGTGCACAGTGGCAACATATATCATCATGCATTTTATGTCTGTCGGATCGTGATATAATTGGTGGGTTTAATTTTCCTCCATATTCGGAACTATATATATAGTCATGATAATCAGGTATATATAGTGGAATTAAAATATAAATTTTGGAGAAATGATAATTTCCATGGCATTGCATTAACTCACCCGATTACCACTGCCTTTGTATTTGGGCGGGCTCATGCATATAATAATTAATTTCCATCATTGTCTGATCTTCAACTTAATCATTTCCATCAATTTCATATTGACTTGATTCTTAGCATAGTATTCAGCCTGCACATACATTTTAACTTAAATTAAAATAATAAAAATACGCAGAAAGTAATTAACAAGTCCTTTCACGCATATTCCAATGCTGGGTGGAAAGAATATACATATAAAATAAAATCCCACCTATACGCACTAAAGAAGTTAATTGATTTACGCAAACCATATTGATAAGGCACCCATCACAGCTGGTAGTACCCAAGTCATGAAAGTAGCAGACAACACTAAAATTGCTGCAGAAATACACGGCACAAAGACATGCAAAGACTCTGCAGCAGTACACAGCACAAAGGCGTATAGTAACAATATAGTATTCTGCAGCAGTACACGGCACAACAGGCCAAGAAATTCTCAGAACCATATCAGTGGAATATGCTTGTATAGAAAATTGGTTGTTATGTATTGAGTACTATAAATATTGTATATAGATGGACATGAAAATAAAGAGAAAATTATTGAAATATTCATTCAGCCCAAAGAGACATTTCAATAAACACTTAGAGTGCATCAGTTTCTTCTTATTCTAATACATATAAATCACGTGGCACAAAAGATTAATATTACTTATATTATATTAATGTGACCATCGTGAGTTAGCCGTATTTTTTTCTGAAAAGTAATGATTTCATTAAGGAGATTAAAAGGTAATAATAATAAATATTAATGGATTCACTTCAACTATTCCTCTCCTATTTAATTTATGCGCTATATATAAATTAGTCCGAATGGCTAAAAGTTCTAAATAGTTTTAATTCATATTATATACTCGGAAGGCTGAGTAAGCATAGATCGTGGTCGGCTGATCAGTGGATGAATATGTTACATATTTATAAAATGATCATCTTATAAATTAAGTAAATATATAAATTGATGTCGAGACATGCATCAGATCTACTTTATATATAAATACAACAAGCTTTATAATATAACTGCATACAACATCAAAAGAAATTAATTAGTTTGTAATTTTTCTTTTGTGGGTGTTTTAATTTTTAGATAAAGTCGATCTCCCTTATAATTTTGCGGCACTTTCATATATAGAGCCATAGAGGTGATGATGTGTGGAAATTCGAATTTCCTCTTCATCAATTTAGATTTAAATAAAAATATCATGAAAAGATATAAATATATATATAATTAATAAATATTGATCTGATCTTATATACATATAGATGATACAAATTAACAGAAGTTGAAATTTGTAGAGAATGATTCCACCAAATAGATCAGCAGAAGGCCGACCAGAATTCAAAGTTCCACATGAAGTCAGTACCTTTGTGGGATATTGACGATTTCCACCAGGAAAATTTGTAAAAAAAAAAAAAATCAAGCTCAACAAGAATTTTGAGTGGGATTTGGATAAAAAGATAGACCATATATATAATAATTTAATGAAACACTCTGATCACATCATAAAAAAACAAATGATTTCCAAAATATTAATCCACTCGATCGGCTGATCATCATGACTCATGACACTGTAGATGATTTTTAGAGTCTCTGCACATATAAATTTTTATAAGTCTAAAATTTAAACACTGTAGATGATCATCATGAGATAATTAACATCCATGCTGCGAATTCGTACTTACGAAAAAGGGATCACAAACCAATTTGTATTGGTATTTAATTTGTGGGTAAATTTAGACAACCAATGGGCGCGTATATATTATAATATGAATAGACATAATTAATAAAAAAAAAAAGTAATCAAACATGTGCGTACGTATAACCTAGTACTTAATAATGTCACTCTAATTTATTGAAATTCATGACTTACCAAATTAAATTAAATTATTAAAGGACGAAAAAATGTCATTTAATTAAGGTCTTTTAATTTACGATCGGTCTTAAAAAATCCCTAGCGCGCGTATATATATATTAGAGATGATCAAACTAATTCAGAGATCGACAATTCATCAAATGCCAAAGCTCCATTGACCATATGTAGACAAGAATATCAATTCCTTACATATATTATTCAAGCTAGCTTATTGATGATGCGAAAGGTCCATTGCTCCATTCATATTATATATATATATATAGTTGCTAATTATTAATAAACCGAAGGACAAAAATAAAATAAAATTATCGATTAATTAGCACCAATGATCTGTTAATTTATAGCTCATTATATTTAAATTTAATAATTTAATTTGTAAGGTAATGCTCAATTATATAATATATATTATAAACCGGTTTAAAATTATTTTTTATATATATTGATCCACCATATATATATAATTGATTATAAAAACCATTGGATAATCAATAAACTAAAATGCCTTGATCTCTCACGACATCATGATCAGTTATATAACTATATATATATATGACTTCCATTTAACTTCAATTATGATGGCACATAATGATATATATATATATATGTATATTGGTCGAGCCAATATCCATCCCAGTGGAGTGTCACAGTACTAGATCTGGTATTGACTTTATCAGATAAATGAGGCCATTTAGTTTGTCATTATATATATATATATAATTATATATATATATATAACACCAACCTTCCAAGGCATTTCCTAATTCAGTGATCATATATATAACTTTGGAGTTATTGTATTATTTAACTATAAATTGTCTGATGTAATCAACCCAATAAAAAAATAAGTTGAATTTTAATACCATATATATATTAAGAAATTAAACTTATTTGGTAGGAATTTATAAGCTTAGGGTACTCTTTTTTTTTTTTTTTTGGGTAATAAAGTATTGTTAATACACAAATTAGAACTGGAATTAAACATTTTATCCGGCCTGCATATATAATATTCTAGCAACCTGATCAAATGGCACACAAATTAAGATCGGAGAACTCATGATCAGAACATGATGACCTTAAATCTGAAACTCGTTAAATACAAAGCGAATAAATGAAGTAGTTAACCTAATGAATTAAGTTTGCAAATTGAGTCATAGATAGACGTACCTATATATATAATTAAGTACGTACACATTAACTTGGGTTGACTTTGTAATCATAGTACTACCACATGAATGAAGTAGTTAACCTAGCTAGAAATAAATTAGATGCTTAGGCAAACTGACAAACCCAAGTAATCCAACCTCATCAATCTTGGCCTTATTATAAATATAGCATTTCGATGGATTCATCAATTAATATATTAATGGTGCAGCCAGCTAGGGATCAGTAAAATTATCGATCCTTGAAGTCGTGCCTAGCTAGCTAACGTTCTAAGCAAATCAAACTCTCTCTCTCTCTCTCTCTCTCTCTCTCTCTCTCTCTCTCTCTCTCTATATATATATATATATATATATTCATGCTCCCTAGTGTCTTCAAACTCAACTCATCATGATCATATATATATATATATATATATATATATATCAACTCCGTCTACTTAATAAACAAACCAAACTCGAACAAAAATTAATTGGGCGGCTTAGCTATATATCGAATATTGAGTCTAATTACTCATATAAAGTCGTATTATGTTCTGTAGTTTAAACTTTAACTCGTTTGAATTCATTCAAAAAGTAATTAAATAAATACATGCGTTGTATATATAAAATATGTCGTAGATCATAATAATAAGCTCATGAAGTTCAATATTTCGTGTTCAAATAAAAATTAAACAAGTAGAGTTTGATTAATACGCCAAAAAGAATTTTCTTTTATTTCGCTGAGCTTCCTTTATTATATAGTACATGTACTTAATTAGAACATCTTTTTGTTAAAAAAAAAAAAAGACTTAAATAGAACTTGGTTCAAATAAAGTGTTAAATATTTATCATGATCTCTATATATCCTAGTACTGCATCCAAGATCATGATCTTATGTAGTACTGCATATAGATATTCTTCTATATATATATATATATATATGATTAATTAGTTTATCCTAGTATGGTTGGTAATTTGACAGTAACGTAATCACAAGAAGTACTTTTGGTTTTCTGAGCAAAGTTAAATAACAACTTGCTTGTACGATCTAGCAGGTGAAAGTGATCGACGTCGGCCACTTGCCACCATGCCCAATTGTTGTCTGTTTGTTTCTTTCCCGAGCTCGCTCTTAAAAAATAAAAAATTTCCGAGCATCGATAATAGGACACTGTCTACAGAAATATGAATTTCAGACTCAGATCTCAATACAAGCAAACCAGCTAAAACTCATAGCAGTTCAATTTACAAAGATAGCTTGGATCATGTTCGATCTTTTTTTTCCATGCACTTATCATATTGATCAACTGCAATTGTACATGCTTAACTATAAAGATTAACCCTAGCAAAAAGAAGGAGGAGGAGGAGGAGGAGGAAATGATAGAGATCAAGAAAACTCGATCCTAATTAAACACTTACATCACAGCAATCCAAGACATAAGGAAAAGATCAGCAAAGGCAGAGATCATTTAAAACTGATTTATATAAACCATTCGAGAGGGGCTAAGAAGCTGATAAGATCCATAACGCTTAAAGACACATCCTTGCTGAATATCACGGCCATCCTCCATTTCCAGCAACACCTTGTGAAAGATATCAACGTTGCATGGAAGAACAAGGGGGCCTTGGTTGTCGTAGCCATATTCAGACTCGGCCTCTTCGAGCAGCATCTTGAACAGAGGATGGTTTGCGTACTCTGTTTTGATCACAAATTTATGTTTCTGAGGTCCGACATAGACCGAGAAGCAACCCTCGGGAGCAACCCGGCGTTTCCTAGGATGTTTTTCCTCTTCAAGCGAGATGCCGAGGGAAGGACACGATCTGCTTTTCTGTGTCAAAGTACGTTCGGGTCCCGAAGACCCCTTGCAGCCTCGTCCGATGGATTTGCATCGTTCCCACGTCTTGTTGATCAGCCCCTTCTTCCCTTTTTCCCTAGTCGCATCCATTTTTGTCGATCGGTACGAGTATTTACCAGATCAACAATAGCTATAACTCTAGATAAAAGCAATTTATCAAATATATACGTAGTATGAAGAAAAGATATAAGTATATATGGGCTTGCTTTTGGAAATCACTCACAATATAGTACTCCAATCTCCGTATTCTAGGCACACATGAATGAACTTGTATCAAGGTATGGAAAAAAAAAAAAAAAGGAAGAGCTATGGCCGAGGGGATTTGAAAAGAAATGGCTTCGAAAGTATTGGGTATTTGGCTAGCTACCTAACCCCTGTCGTAAACCAAATGAAACCTTACCTTGCTCCTTGGCCTCATTGTGTTACTCATACCTCTCTGATTTTATTGGAAAAATCAATTAAAATCATGCACGAAAAGAGAAAACAAGAAAATAAAACCACACGCACACAAAAAAAAAAACGGATAAAAAATTCAGAAAATATAAATAACTCGTGAACCCGTAAGGAATCAGCTGGCTAAGGTGGCCATTTGAGTATGTTCAAGAACTCTGGAATAAGGAACAGGAAGACAATAGGGGAAATGAAACCAGATCAGAAGTCTGTAGCTACTGGATACTGCCGTCCATCTCTTGCTGTCTTAGTTGACGATACCCAATGGCCTTTCATTGCTCAAATATATAAAGCCCAACTTGGATATATATACATATATATATATATATGATTAATTTGACGTATAATTGTAAATTATATAAACGTTGCTTAATGATTTTAAAAAAGAACAGGATCTATTATTAAAAATTTAATTCTTTTATGTAATTTCATGTTTTATTTATTTTTTTTCAATAGATTATACGGTAGTTGTATAATTTACCGTTGTAAAATATTTTTTTGCTATATATATATAAATATTCTTAAAGAAAACCCACTTGTCAACCCTAGAACCTCCTATCTTTCTCTATATATAGAAATTGTCCAATTTTTCTTTTCCGCCCTTACAGCGACACGAAGAGTCCAGTTCCTTTGAATTGTTCTTCTCTTGTCTTCTCTTCTGCTTTATTTTGTTTTTATGTTTTTCTAAACAATTAGTAATGCATTCAATAAAGAAAGAGATCAAAGCGGACAAATCCGTCCATTGGAGGGAAGTGGCAAACACAATATTTAAAGGAAAAAACTTTTAAGTATAAAAGATTATATAAAATAAATTTACAAACTGATTTAATATAATAAAATAAATCTTAAAATTATTTTTATTATAAAATAAATTTTATAAAATTATATTAATTTATAAATTTATTTTTATATAATAACTTTATAACCAAATATTTTTTATACAGCTCTCTTACTTCCTAAAGTAAACTACCTTTTTTATACTTTTAAATTTCTTCCTGGTAAAGGACAAAATGGAGGTTGATGAGACTAGTTTTTGAACTTTCTTTCTTTGTTGGTGTCACGTCCGAGAACAAGTAACAGGCCAGAGACCAATGGCGCTAACCAGCAGAGATTGGCTTTAATTTTCCTTTAATAAATCCGTGAAACATGGCGTATTATTGCAGAGTAATCTAGATTATCCTTGCAGCCGATTAAATTGACAGCGTTAATAGGAGCTGGGAATATGGTGGATGCAGGTACGTAGCTAGGGGCTGAAAACTTGCAAAATATTAGTCGCCGAAGAAGTTGATGATCACTGTACTCCACGAGGTTTTCTCTCTCTTTACCCTTTCAATATTCAACGCTTTCCAAGGAATTTGTGAAGGCTTAGCAATAATTCATTGAATTTTAGTACTCGATGGATCAGTTCCATTAGCAAATTTGAAGATTACGTGTCCCAAAAGATCATACGTACCCTAAAGTTACAACTCAATCTAAATTTATAATATTAATTAATTATATTATTCACATGAATTAATTCTCGAACTGTATTGAATGGTGGGTTAACGTTTACTAGTCAAGTACGTATCTACTTTATTTTTCTGCCAAGTCAAGCCTCCTTCATGTGTTTGTGCATTTTAGGATTTTTTTTTTTTTTTTGTTCATGCTTGCAAAACGATATTGGGCTTCAATCATTTCAATGATAGACCAAAACAAAAATTAAAGAAATCTAATAAACTATTTATTGGTTAATTAAACCCCGCGCGGTTCAGTGCAATAAGATAACTTTTTTACGAAAGGAAAAGAATGACCCATTATCGTAAAGAAAACTTTCGAATAGATTTATGATTATTTTTTTGAATAACATCTAAATAATGAATGCCTGAATTGACTACTTTTACCCACTCCTAAGCTCAGGATCAGTGTCAAGAATATTACTTGATTCATGATGTTTTTGCTCTCTCTCTCTCTCTCTCTCTCTCTCTCTCTCTATATATATATATATATATATATATATATATAATGTGCTATAATTAAGATAGATCCACTTTTAATTACAACATATATTTAGGAACGTCGTTTTCAAAACGATTGGACTCCATCTTTGAAAAAAATGAAAAGACACTATATTATATACGACTAATTTTCATTAATTTGTGGGTATAACTTGTTGATCCTTATCATGAGTTAATTTCTATAGGAAGTATTATTAATGTTAATTATATATAAATCAACCACCACATATAATTGTATATAATACCAATTGCTGGTTTGCTCCTCTAACTTAAGTCAGCGTGCCTCGGTATGCAATCATCTCGGTTGTCTTTTTTTTCTTCTTTTTTTTTGTCTCTCCCGGCCATGAAAATATCAAGGACTAGGACCGTGTCTATTTCAACATAAAATCATGAGTAAAATATATAAGAAAATATTTACATAAAAATTACCTTCTAGCTAGAAATTAAGTATAAGTAGATGATGTAGTAGTACGTACTATATATGGTAATTAATCTTCATCCGCATTTGTTTCAGACAACATTAATATATAAAAAATTGTGATTCGTCCGATTCTTCGTACAGTTTGCATAACTTATAGCCTTTTCATGAAGCCATCATGTATTAATGCACTCTTTTATTTGTTGAGAATTAGGACATGAATTATATCTATTGTCGATCGAGTGATATATGATGATGATGACGACGACGACGATGCCACACAAGTCTCAGTTATTATTTCACTCTTCTTTCCTTTTCTCTCGCCTGATATTATATATGTAATCTTCATGCTGGTGATTACGAAATGTCAGACTTGCCGGCACTTAATAATTAAATCATTGCTAACATTTCATCGAAAAATCTCTTGATATTAGTTTGGGCGCCGGACAATTACAACATGAAATTTAGCCTTTTTCAACGTTTTTTTTCTCTCTCTCTCTCTCTAGATCTACTATCATGGCGAATACTTAGCTGATGATACAAAAAGTGACAAGCCTTTTGCAGCGAGTAAAAAATTGTCCGTGAATTAAGATGCAGTAGCAATTGATTTCATTTGTACTTTCTGAAGCTCTTCAAGGCCTACTTTTGCTTACATTACTACTCTGTTGGACTTTAGAATCTCTCCTAAAAAATAAAAGCAATGCTACATGCAGTCGTGGAATGTGCAAACGCCGCGCAATCGCTTTGAAAAAGAGTAGGGTCCACGATTAAAAAGTTAATTTTTTTTTCATGTAGTTCTATTAATTCACTTTTTTCAAAACGACTGCACGCCGCTTGCACAACCATGACTGCAAATATCATTTCTCAAAAAATAAACTCATATATTCTTCAATTCTGCTAGGTACAAACGTGGCGTGCAAGCGGCAGGTAACGGGCCGTATATTATGTTTGATGTGGAATAAAAATATAAAATAAAGAGCAAAAAAGAAAAAGTTAAAAAAGAAAAATAAGACCTCTCTCTTTCTCACTCTCTTTTTTCTTCCCACGAAGGCAGGACTTTGCAACCTTTCGTCCCCTAAGGGTGTCTTTGAAGATTGTTCCATCCTAGACACTCGCACTCATAGAACTATTCCAAAAGCCTAAACCCATAATCAAGAAAAGTTAGAGAAACTTCATAGGCTCAGATTGAGAGCTCTTTCAATCTTGAGTTCGCCTTCACTCCTTTAAATCTAATGCTAAATACCAAAACGTTAGAAAGCAAAACAAGATCCAGTCTTCTAGTCTTCAAAAATAAAAAAAAAAATCCAGTCTTCTAGTTACTCTCTGCACAAATGCAAACAAAGAAATATCGAAAAGAAGAAAGAAATTCACTACAAGAGAAGTGAACTTTTGTGATCAAAATTTAGTGACCAAAAAGACTATTTCCTACGGTTTTGGTCAGAAATAGTCCTTTTGGTCACTAAATTTTGGTCACAAAGCCCACTTCTCTTGTAGTGAAAAAAATAGTAACTGAAGTTTGTTTAGAATGGTGGTTGTCTGCTTTATATGGAGAGGGAGAGAGAAACGAAATGGAGAGAGAGAGCGAGAGGTTGATTGGAGGAGAAGATCCATCGGTGGGAGGTGAGGAGAGGGAGGGATTACAGCTGAAAATTTCAAAGGAAAGTGAACGAAATTAAGAGAGAGAAGGAAATATCCCAGTGAATATGACTCTCCAGTCCCACCCTCTCTCAATGATAGTACAACCTTAACCACTACTCTCTGCTTTAGGATTACTGCATTTCCAGCTCTCTCTCTGTGCTTTCCGGTATGAAGTACCGTGTGACGACGTCGTTGTTATCCAGAAGGGTAATAATCCAAGGGAGCCCTGCGTCATCATCATCAACTGCCCCAATAAGACCAGACTCGAATGTGATATTTGCAGAGGAGAGAGAATAAAATTAAGAAATAGAATGAAATAGGACAACACACTGATGTGACTGTTGATTGCACGCCGTCTACATAGGGCGCTTGCAATTAGCATTTTTCTTTATTCTTAGCCTCGCATTCTCTCAGCTTCGCCATCAGTTTCTCCCACAAATTGAGAAAATCGTCTTTTGTGCTTGCCCACTTTTGTAAAGGCCTTAAAAACTCTTCCCAAACATCCCTAGTTGCTAGACATTGCCAAATTACATGCATTACAGAGTCCTCCTCTCGGGATAGTAATTAATGAGTTTCAACTATTTTTCTACAAATAAGGATTTTTTCTTATTGCTAGTAACTCAATGCCTACTTTCTAGAAGAAAAGTTTCACTACCCCCAACACCTTTAGGTTCCAAATGTTCTTCCACCTCATATCCATAGCCTATGTCATAGATGATTCTCTTATGGATAATCTCTTTTTTTCAACATCCACAAAATAATCACTCCTCACAAAAAAAATTCCTCTTTTTGATGGTTCCCATATCAATTTATCTTCTAATCCCACTTTGCTAAGAGGGATACTATAAATTTGCTCAACTTCTTCTTTCTAAAAAGTTGTATTAGCCAGTTTTTCATTCCACTCTCTTATATTATGATCTATTAGCTCCCCTACCCTTGTATCACTTCCTAGAATCTTGACAAGTGATTGAACACAGTAAGAGGAAGCTGGCGTGTTTAACCACTTTTGACCCGCCCCATACTCTAATACTTCTACCATTCCCTACCCTTCATCCCAAACCCTCTTTCAACAATTTTATAGATCCCCACGCACTTCTCTATATCAAAAAAGGTTTATTCCCCAATTTTACATCCAGCACTAGGGAAGTGGTTTTAAAATATTTTTTCTTTAAAAACCATAGCAGCTATGGAATTAGGATGTTGCAATATTCTCCCTCTTTGTTTTGATAGTAGCTAATGTTGTATTAAAGCTCTCTATGTCCCTAAATCCCATTATTCTTCCTCTTACCTTATGTTTTCCCATATTTTCCCAACTTTGCCAATGCAAGCTTCCTTTCACCTGTTTGATTACCCCACCAAAACTTTGACAAAATACCATTCAATTCTTTGCACAAATTATTTGGTAGTTTAAATACGCTCATAGTGTAGGTAGGTATTGCTTATAAGACAACTTTGATCAAAATCTCTTTGCTAGCTAGGGACAAATAATATTCTTCCAATTACTAATTTTTTGCCAAACTTTATCCTTCTAAATGTATTACACCTTGATCTCCCTACCACAACGGGGAGGCCTATGTATCTTTCATGGCAGCCACAAATAACAGCATCTCCAGCTCCCATTATTTGCTGCTTGACTTCTTATTTTGTATTTAAACTAAAGAAAATTGAAATTTTTTCTTTATTCAGTGGCTCTCTCATATTTATGAAGAATCCCTTGCATTTTGCTCCTTTCATCTAGCCTGACTCTACCAAATAGAACACAATCATCTGCAACCAATTACATGTATGATATATGACAGTACTCAATCGGAGGCTCAATATTTTATATAAATACTTAAGTGTATATATCATGTTTAATACTTCCTTAATGTATGACGCAATGTTTTGACATAATTTCACTGTATAAATACCATATTCTCACGAAATATACGAAATTAATAATGTTCATCGTCAAACATACGAAATCAGGACATGAATGCACCGACTATTAACTTCTTAATTAAAAGGCTAATAATTAAGATTAGGTTTCGTAACTGTCCAAGAAACTGATAGCAACCGGCCAGCAGCGCGCCATCATCAAATTAAACTCTACTATAAAACAGTACTTGATCATGATGTGATCTCTTTTGTCGACTTTTAATCAAACGTTGACAAATTAATTAAACTATATATATATATATAAATGAAGTACCTAGTCATGTTTTGTTAATACGCAGTACGCACTTATAAATTGCGTGCGCTCATCACACACATACATATGTATAGTTTAATTTGTTGACATCTTCATGATGAGAATCAAGCTAATATATATATATATATTATCATAGCAGTCGACGTCCTAGGACATGAGTAGTTCTATCATCGATCGAATCAAATCCTTAATTTATATAGTTTAGAATGTCCAAGACTTTTGATCTCGAACCATAGACTAATTATTTGTTATCATGTACTACGTCTGATCATCTCGATCTTTAATTATTTGAGACAACTTACTACAATTAAAATCCTCGTAGACAATTCATTAAACTCATGTACAGTATCAAGAAGTTATACTTTCATTTAATAAGTATAACCCTGAACGGTGTCAGGCGCGAACAAGTCATCATGAAGAATAAAGAAGAATTATATTTTGGAAAAGATCTATTTTGAATCCTTATCTCTTTACCGGCAGCCACATCAATCATTCTAAAAAAAATATTATAATAGATCTTATTATAAATTGTGTGCTAACACATAGATTTATCATCCAAAATTATCATATGTCTTTGTAATATGCAGTGCTACGTACGTACGCACCTTACATATGTAATTACGTACGTTAAGTCTGGTTGCACAATCAAAATTGGCGCGCGCACCCGTGCCATGCATGATGACATGCATGAAAATTTCACAATTTCATACGCAAGACGTTATTCATTCGCCACGTGTATATATATGGGGTCTTATTTTTACTTTTTCTGACAATTAGATCGATAACATTTAGGCGTCAAACGAAAATTATGTAATACAACGGCGAAGGCCGAGAACCAACGAAAATTAATTAAACACATCATGATCACGTACCATTTTCTAAAACATTTTAGAGTTTTGTAAATCATGAAACTCTCAATATTATATATATATATATATATATATATAGATTGATGCCTTTCTCCCTCCACGTCTCAACCCCATTAATATCAGTACCTCGTCGATCGATCCTTCTCTCCCTAGCTAGCTATCTTAATTATATGATCTCTAGTCTTCGCATGCGGCCTGAATATCCCTTCCCACCTCCTTTGATCATCAATGCAGGCTTGTTTGAGGTACGTTGTTTTTTTTATGGAATTTCCGTTAATTGTATTAATAGCGGTTTAATTCAACTTTCAAGCTAGAGGCCGGCGTGTTCATGCATATATATATGGTACTGCTTTTTAATTTGCTGTATAAAATTAATAGCGACCGTACGTCTTACTTTATAGCTAGCGACCAAATCGAACAAAATAAACATGATTTAATTGGTACCATTTTCTGATTAAATTTTAATCTATGTATTATATCTAGCTACTATTTTGGAGTATTTATTGGGACACTAACCTTCCTCTTTTTTTTTTTTTTTTTTTTGAAGAAAATACCTCAACTTTCATTCATTTCAATTAGCTGTTACAAAATTTTTCTATCTGCAGTACATGTAGTATCTCTATCGGGCCCTCTTCAATCCAGACCCTCTCTATTGTGTAATTAAAAGTAGTTTTTGCAAGTATATGGACAACATTATTTGCCTCCCTGTGTATAAACTGTACCTTCCATGATTCCCTCATATTCAAAAAGCCCCTTACCTCCTCCAGATAGCTAGTTATGAATGAAAGTTATGTATCTATTTTTCTTTAGTAACGAGATTATCTTATCTTGACCATAAGAAATTGAGCTAAAAGTAAACTTTATTAGATGAAAAATAATGATTGTCTTTGGTTTTTGATCTTCTTATACCTCTTTATTTTTTAACCACTTGATTCATAAAAGGACGACGCCCGGGCTGGCACAAACCCGCGCAACCCATTATATATATATATATATATATATATATAATACTCAAAATGACTTTGTTTCATTACAGTGTTAAATATATATAATAATATGAATCATAATATCATATATATTATATAAAAAGCCTAACTATAAAAGAAAATATCAATTTTTATTTCTCTCATCTCATTTCTCTCCTTCTCGATCGCCGTCCTGTCTTTCTGATTATTTTCTTCTCTCATCCTCTCTTCTTCCCATTCCTTTCGGGCTTTCATGCCTAAGTGGCCACCATCCTCTATTATGATCCCTTATTTCTCTTCTCCACCCCCTTCACTTCTACTTCTTCTCCTCATTCTCTTCTTCTAAGCTGGTAGATAACTTCTTTCCATTGTCATGGGTCACAGTTGGCAGCTGCGACTTTGGGTGACGCATTGATGGATTATCAAATTTAATGATCCATGTGCACGACTATGAGCCATATAGATCTGCCTACATATCTCTAAAACATCTATCTATGCGCAGATCTGTATGACCCATCACTGTGGTCGTAGCCCGTGGGTCTGTACAGTACATACCCATGACTGTGATTTGCCAATTACTATTTGATTTTGTTTATTTGTTTGATTCGATCTGTAATTTTGTAAGTTTGCTTTGATTTTTTATTGGATTTGTGAAGCTTTTCTGATTTAAGTTTATTGGGTTTGATCTATACATTTGTTTTTGTTTTTGTTTGTATTTGTACGATCTTTAACTTTGCCTTGTGCAATTTTGTTACACTTTTTTAGTAAAAAATGTGGTGTTGTATGAGGTGGCCGAATGGGGGTACCCGCCATCAGGGGTGGGGTCGAGGCTCCTCTTACTCTACCTAATTTCATTGAAAGACTTAAAAAGAATTTCCTTAAGTGAAGATAAAGACTAAATACATCGCGTATCAAATTAATTTTGGCCATCAAAAATCATAATTGATAGTCTTTAAGTTCCTTTAAAATTCATAAAAATTATGAATCCTTACATAATTTGAGAATATAAAAAATAAGAGGAATTGTATTTGCAGTTCTGAGTGGAGGACTGCGTGTGCAGTCTCATTAATGAATTAGATAAAAGGAGAAAAATTATTCTTTTAAATAATATTATTATAATTTTAATTTTTTTTAAATATAACTGTATGGGTTTGCATGACCAGTTTCCATTTGAGGACTATATGTAGACTAATTTAATAAATACTAAAACACTCTATTATCTTTAAATGGAAAGTTATTAACTTAAAAAGATTTTTAGTTATTTTATTTTATTTAATAAAATATGGAGGGAGTTGAAACAAAAAACAATCCTTATTTGGTAGGCTAAAAGGATTTTTCAAAATTATCAAAATCAAACCAAACATTTTTAAATCTAAAATAAAATTATTTTTAAAAATTTATATTTAAACAATTTCTTAAGTTTATGATCTATCCAACTTCCTTGCATTGGCACGTTCCCAAAGCATAAACGAACTCCAAAACCGATGAGCGAAAAAGAAGGAAAGCGAACTCCCATTCACCCGATCATGATGTGAAACGAACTCTAAGCCCGACTTTATATATTCCTCGCGCCACTTCTTATGCGCTCTTACGATCATGCTACCCCATTGTAACTCTTTCTTCTCGATCTTATCCTGAAAGCCCTCGAGCAAAACCCTAACCCCATCCCCAGCCGTCCCAACCTTCACCGTCCCTAACCATGGACTCTGTCGTCAAGCAAGAAGTCCCCGAATGTAATCATCCCCTCCCGAGCCTGAATGATCGACTTCCGGAACTTCTCTCAAATAATATGATTGACAGTAGTTCAAGCGGTTCTTCCGATATCGACGACCCCAACGACGCAGCGTTACCGTGTGATTTACTTGCCCCTGCTTGGCCGCTCGTGAAGTTTGAGGAGCCTTTGCCTGTGACAGAGGCTTCGCCGGTGTCGGCGATTTATCCCGTTAATATGGTGGTGGATGGTAGGGAAGCAATACGTCAAGTTGTTGGCGGCTGTAAGCAGTTTTGGAAAGCCGGGGATTATGATATCAGTGAAGGTGGCGATGCAGCTTTGACTACTTCTGGTAAATATTGTTAGTGCATGCTTTGTTTTCATTGCCAAAATTATTTGTTATATTGTTGTCGTGTTTTTCTTTCTATGCCTTTCTTCTTCTTGTTTCTTTTACCTGTTTTATATCTAAGGGAATGCACGTATATTTATATATATATAAATTTCGCATGGTCGACGTTTCATTCAAACATGAAAATTATATATAATATGCCGTTTTTTCATGAGAATATCATGGCGATAATGCATCTTGAAGCACCATGCTTTCCCAAAAAGAAAAAGAATTAAGGAAGATACTGGGAACTGTTCATCTTGTTATACTGTTGAATTGCCATCATGATAAAGCGAATCAAATTCATGATGTAAAAATACAAATATTATTTATTACTCACCAAATTGAACTGACTTCTTGATTAAAGAAGTTTAATTATGAAAAAGTGACAATCGATCAAACATTTTTTTGTTAGTTCGGATTCTTCAGTTTCTACCCTATCACGGGATCGATTGAGAATTCGGCCACCACTTTGGCTCTTGTATCATGATCTACTTCGCGCTCTTATGTAACAAGGAATTCATGCTAGCTACAGCTATATGTACTAATCTGTATAATTTTAAGTATATTTTGAACTTATTTTATTTAATATTTTGCAGTGGGCATGGATCACGTCAGGGTCCATCCTAAGTTTCTGCATTCAAATGCGACCAGCCATAAATGGGCTCTGGGAGGTACATTATATAGATGGTCGTTACAGCGTGAATATGTTAAATTTTTTCCTTTCCTGTTTGTCCCTTTTATTTCCTCTCGATCTCTTCTTTTTCTCCCTGATTTTAATAAGGTTATGCATAGAAGAATTTACTGACGGCTGATCTTAATTGCACAGCTTTTGCGGAGCTCCTAGATAATTCTCTAGACGAGGTATTACATTTTTTGTAACTTCAAAAAATAAAAAAGAAATATCAGATTGATTTTCATCTCTTCATTTATTTCCTGATCAACTTGTAATTGGTCAGGTCTGTAATGGAGCTACATACGTTCTCGTAGATGTGCTGGGAAACAAGAAAGATGGTACAAAAATGTTGCTAGTAGAAGGTACGTATGTAGGTAGCTTTTATAATATTGTTTGCGTTTTTTTTTTCTCTTTTCGATTTGTTTCTGGAGGTTTCTTTGTTTATATTCTTCGTCTTACTCTAATAAAAAATGCTCGGGAAGATCGTCTCAGCACCCATTCAGGCTTTTCTTTCCTTTCATTAATTTCGAATTCAGTATCCTGATTTATTAGAATTTAATGGTTTCATCGTTTTGGCTGCAGATAATGGTGGTGGAATGACTCCTGATAAAATGAGGCAGTGCATGTCTCTGGGCTATTCTGTAAAAAGCAAAATTGCCAACACCATTGGTCAATGTGAGCTCCTTGATCACTTTCAAAGGATCATACTCATGACAAATCTTATGTAGAAATAATTGGATCTTGAAACAGTACTCTGCGCCGAAATCTTGATATGCTTTATTCTTTACTTACATTTTCCCAACTCTCTTCCATCCAGATGGAAATGGGTTTAAAACGAGTACAATGAGGCTAGGAGCAGATGTTATTGTGTTTTCACGCTGTCTAGGAACTGATGGACAAAGGTAGGTCCTTTGGTTTCTTGCTTTCTTATTCTGCTCTCGGTATATTATGGGCTACATGTATATAATAACCGTCTTTAATTGTTGAAAAATATATTTTACCATAATTGCAATAAGGAAAGTTGCTGATTAACATCATTATTGCTTTCTATTTTTTTCTACGAGTTCTTGCAAAAAGTTTGACTTTGTTTGCATGTCGACTTCAAAACTAATTTGTTTGTCTATATTGGTCTAGCCTCACACAAAGCATTGGAATGCTATCCTACACATTTCTGAGGGGTACTAGAAAGGAAGATATTGTGGTCCCCATGGTAGGAACACCTTTTTATAATTATTTTAGTCACATTTTACTTGTCAAAAGGAAATTATTTTGGTTAACATTAATCTTCAGGATGCTTTGTAATTATCACTTCTAGAACATCCGCTGCATAGGACTATCCTTATGTATCACTGATTTTTTATTTGGAATGACAAGATTGATTACGAGCATAGAGGACAACAGTGGAACAAGATGATACGATTTTCACTAAATGACTGGAATAGGAATTTAGCAACTATAGTGCAGTGGTCACCTTATGAAAGTGAAGAAGATCTTCTTAAGCAGGTGAGGCTTCTTGTGTTTACTGCAATTTTATCCATTTTAGTCTTTGTTTGATAGTTGTTTGGTCTACTTTTATTTTTCACTTAAGCAAACATGTGGCAGTGGCATCCTGATTGTTTTTACTAGAGAGAGGAAAATGAAAAAAAATGGGACCAAACATAATGGGCAGGGGATTTCTTTCAAAGGAGAAATGTTACGTTACTACTGACTTTCACTTTTTAGTACAACTAAGGACTTGCTTGAATATTATAATAGTAGCTCCCTCTTTCTCTTATGAGTATATGCTCTGATAAGATTGAGTACGCCAGGGCTTCATGTTTTAGATCTGTTTGTGTGTATGTGCGTGAATTGAAAATTAGAGTCCTAATGATTGCAGCAAGATTTCCTCTCTCTGTTCTGAATTGTGCCGTGATTTGTTGGGCTATAGCTGAGTTGTGCTTTTCCGTTTCCGGTGTACAGCCCTGCATTGACAGGCACCATGTGGATCACACTATGCCTTGACTTGTTTTTTTCTTTTTCATATTTGATGGGATCCTCATTTTATAGTTGTATGTCTCATCATCATTTTATCTCGTTTTCTCATTCTTTACCACGTAGTTCGATTTCCTGAAACATCATGGTACGCGTATAATAATATACAATCTTTGGGATGATGATGGAGGAAGTCTGGAACTTGATTTAGACACTGATCAACATGTAAGTTTCTAACACTCTTCCTTTTCATTTGCGCATTTTATTTCTTCCAAAATTCATTGAAACTTTAACGGTTGTTTATGCAGTTCTATAGTGCTTTACATGTATAATATTTGACATAACAGGATATTCAACTTAAAGGAAACAACCGAGATGAAAAGAGCATACAAATGGCAAAAAGATATCCCAACTCTAGGCACTTCTTAACTTATCGACATTCACTAAGGGTATGTGTAAATTTCTTGCTCGAGTTTAATATGAAATGTCGTTGTGCTTATCGACATCCCCTTCTTAACTCATCTACATACACTAAGGGTATGAGTAAATGTCGCTGTGCTAAATCTCATATTGTCTTGATTTTACTTGCATGGTTTTCTCATTGGCAAGTACTTTTTGGAAAAGGGTCTTAGAAAGATCTGTCAATGTATAATCTATACCATTTGAACTGTTTTAAACTTTGGATATAATCTGCCAGGTTAGTTTCCAAATTGTACTATCAAATTACAGAAGTAACTGACATTGCTTTGCAGATCGAATATACATCCCTATTTGTCTTTTAATTTAGCTAATCGAGTAATTTTCTCGTTGGTTTGGCTGCAGTCTTTGTTTATTAGTTTGTAGCCTGAGTGTCGGATTACATAGGGCCTCATAGTATATTTTGTTTGAGTAAAGCTAATTGGTTATTGGTAGGATCTGCATTTTTTCTTTGTTTAAGAAGTTGAAGTTATCAGTACAAGTCTCTAGTTTCCTGCTACAGTTACTGACAACATCTTCGGATTTTGTCCCTGCCAGAGTTACGCATCAATTCTTTATCTCAGACTTCCTTCTAACTTCAGAATTATTCTGCGTGGGGAAGATGTTCAACATCATAGCATAGTGAATGACATGATGTTATCACAGAAGATAACATACAAACCTCAGTATAATCCAGAGATAATGCCAGGAGCTTCAAAAGTAATGCTAAGATTTAATATTTTAGTACTTTATTTAGCATAGTTGTCCGCCTTCCACTATTGTAACCTGTTTTTGTTCTTATCGCTGTAAACAGATGGTTGCTGATGTGACTATTGGATTTGTAAAAGATGCAAAATATCATATTGATGTTCAGGGGTTCAATGTATATCACAAGAACAGATTAATCAAGGTTTGTTTTTCTTGTTCTTTAATTTGTACATTACGTACTGTATTATAGCATTCTTCCCATTGATGAATCAAGCAAAAATGGTTGAGACTAACCCTTCCTGTCATGATTCACGGGGTGGGTCCTTTTGTATGTGTCGATTGTCTGTAAATTGAATAGAACTATTTCAGCTTGTACAGAGTAATATTTGTGGACCCATCCTTTCTCGATGTCCAGATTCTAGTCTCTTTCCATCCATAATCACGAATTCATGAGAAAAAGAAAAACTTTTGTAATATTTATGACTATTTCACCTTAGACCTGGTGGTTCTGCATTTAAATTAGCGGCAGTTTTAATGGTTGCCATGATTGATAAAGGGAACAAGTAAAGTTTCATCCTGCTGGATTTCTAATGTGTAATAAAATTAGTTTGTTTTATTGCATTCTTGTCATGCTTTAACTTTATATTTCCTTTCATTCTATTCTTTGACGCGCAAATGTCCTCTTTCTTTGTCAGCCATTCTGGAGGGTTTGGAATGCTGCCGGGAGTGATGGTCGCGGAGTTATTGGTATTGTTTCTTCTCAGACTGAAATCCCAGGATCTAGCAGTGTTTGTGACTTTGTCAGGAGTAGTTTTAATGTCGTTATTAATTTGAATTAACTCTTGTTATGCCCTCTTATGCAACACAGGTGTATTGGAAGCTAATTTTGTTGAACCAGCTCATGACAAACAGGGCTTCGAGCGCACGGTTGTGCTTTCAAGACTCGAGCAACGATTGCTGTTGATGCAAAAGAATTTCTGGTTTGTTTTCTTCTACTGTGTCCATAACTTCAGAAAATCCAAGAGGAGATGAACAATCTAATCTCTAACAACTACTTTTGTTAGGTCTACAAACTGCCAGGAAATCGGTTATGCTCCAAGACGACGTCCAGATAAAGAAGCCTTGGAATCTAAGAGAAGGAAGTCCACTTCAGGCACAAATAAAAGATCCCGACCCCGAGATCGTGCAATTGAAGGTGGAGTTTTGCGTGAAGCACCACTACCTTCAGGTTCAAAGGTAGCTGCCATAAACGAAGTTCGACACGTAACCCCTGACAGTAATTCAAAGATTGTAATCAAGTTGGACGAAGATGATAACGAATCTGGCAAAAGGTTGTATTTTACTATTATTGGTATTGTTAGATTCTACGAGCTCATATTGCTCGACTGTTGCATTTTTGTTTCCATTTATAACCAGCTTTGAAACTTATCCTTTTTCTTTGCCAGTTTGATGGAAATACAGGTGACTGAGTTGCTGTCCAATTTACAACAGGAAAGAGAGAAGTGTAAAGCACTTGAAATTCAAGTAAGCAAACAGTGGATTCTTTTTTTTTCTTTTTTTTTTTCTTTAGAATCATTTTTCCAAAGAATGGCTAGGATGGGCAGCCAAGTTGATTACACATTACTGCTTGCTTATGCAAGTTGGTCAGAATTTCATGGTATTGATGAAAATATCAATTTAATTGTTATCAGCTTCAAGAGAGACAACAACAAATAGAGGAGCTGGATAAAGAGCAAGTAGCACTGGTTGATATGATCTCTGAAGAAAGGGGCCGCCGAGATGCACTGGAGGAGAAATTGAGGAAAAGTTTGAAGGTTAGCAAAGTAATTTTAGCAATATTTAGATCATAACACATTGAAAATGTTTCTTTTGCTAATTAATGAAGTAATTTATTTGCCATATATAGGATGCATCCACGACCATTGATTTCCTGCTTGACAAGGTAAATCGGCTGGAAGAAGGCAGGAAGGATTAAAGCTGCAATAAAAAATAGGAATATTGAAGCAGAATTAGCTTATGTCTCTGACCAGCCTTGATGACCAATACACAATTGCCTCACAGATAGAGTAGGGCGTCCATATGGTACTTTGTGATAAGAATATAAAAGAGGAGTGTGCTCCACCTTAAAATTGACGTATATGGAGCACAAACCCCTCATACATGCATGTATAAACTTTTTAGATGCTTTTAGGAAGCTTATTTTTGTTGATACATATGATATTATATATTTTTTTTAATGAATTATTAGATTTTTTGTACTTTAAACTATGTTTTTACTTCTTCTTTTCTACCTCAATTATTCGAAATATGAGAAGCCAGTAATAATAAATAAATAAAAAAGTAAGTTATCATATTACAACACTTTGAAGTTGAAAGAAAAACTATCTTTGGAAGTCAGTGTGCACAACATGGCAAGACTCGATTTGCAAGAAAAATTTAAAATTAAGATCTCTTACAAATCAAATCTTGTCAAGGCAATAAAATGGAGGGGGTGGTTTGCACATTGATAGAAGAACTCGAAGTTAAAATACTTGTTATAAATAATCAACCTTAAAAGTCCACATTTTGAAGATAAAGAGTAACCATATGAAAGGTTAGGACATGAATACATGATTAGTGAAACGAATCATATAATATGGTGTTTTTGGTACCGCCGAAATACGTTGGATGATCACTCAACTTAACCGAGACATTCATGGGCCTTGGCCCATTCAAAGTTTTTGTATTTGGGTGTTTCCCCATAGGTTCAGTTTATGCTCTTCAGACCCAAAAGGAATTCTAGTGAAAATGAGACTTTCGGTTTCGAGGCACAACGGTAACAGCCTCTCGCAAGTAGCCAGCCTTGGTTTGCGTTACGAAAATCATGGGAAAAGTCTGTAGGCATCTTTGTTTGTAACAAAAAAGTAAAAAAATACAAATAGATAAATTATAAATAAATCATCTGTCAGAGGAAAGTGTATAGTTGTATCTTCCTTGTCGGCTTGAGCATGCTAGCAATCGGTTTGATATGTAGCTAAACATTGGTAGTTTATTTTACCCATAAATTTATCGCTTGATAGTGTTGTGAAGGTCTCACAAGCGAAAATGAGAAACTGCGTCCACTGGTGCGTGGTTGATGATAACATGAACAAATTCGTATCTGTTTTAACGATCTAATTATGCAAAATATATTGTAATTTCTATATGCATCTGTCTTCCAACATTGATAATCAAACATTATGTTTGACATAGATGAAAAAAAAAAAAAAAAAAAAAGTAAAACTGTAGTCACGGAATTTGGTTTTGAGGGCTAGTAGGAGAAGATGGAGGGACATATGGTATCCAAGTTGTTGGGTCCCCAAGATTAAATGTTGGTGGAGGGGGAGAGAATGTAGGGATGTGAGGTATCCAAGTTCTTGGGTCTCTTAGATTAAATGCAGGTGGAGGCGGTGGGGAGAAAAGAGATGTAGAAGGAGGAAAAGGGGGGAATCGTGGGAATGGAAAGGGCAAAGATGGTGGGTTTGGAAATGGTATTGGAGGGAAAGGAAAAGATGGAAAAGGGGGAAGTGGAGGGAAGGGCAATGAGGAGAAAGGTGGTAGTGGAGGAAAGGGCAATGGAGGGAGGGGGGGCAGTGGAGGGAAGGGAAATTGAGGTAAAGGGGGCCAAGGGAATCCACTTGGTGGGAAAAATGGAAGAAAGCACTTTGAGGAGTCCAAAGAGTTCTGCAATTCCTTCTGATTTCCACATAAGGTAGTGTTCTTCTTAGATGGCCAGAAACTCAGTGCATTCAAGTTGTATATGCAGAGATTATCTTGCTTAGACTTGACTGATATCACATTTGACGTGATCTTCAAGCCAGGGACGTTGCAGGCTGAAGATGGGCTCCCTATTAAGCTAGCCTGGCACAATGATGTTACTGCCAGACCTTCTACGCAGTTCACTCCATCGACTGTTGGTATTTCTAGCGTATATACTCCGTGTTTATCTGTGGTTCTGTTGACTGAGAATGTGATCTGTTCCATGGTTTTGGGCGAGTTTACTCTGAATTTGCATTGTATTTGAACATCCGCACCTAATCAACCCAAAAAAGCGCACATTTGAAAAATTGGAAGTTGAGATTTCATTCTAAGTATGAAACTTGAGACAAGTTTTTGGTATTAAGAGCCCAATTACCTGGCATGAAGTAGCTGTGCCTAGAGAAAGTGTTGCTGGAGCAGATATCACAGTAAACCACACCCACTACGGTGATCCGAGAGACAGGATTTGTTGGTTGAGCTAGGAGTGAAATTGGATGAAAGAACAGAGATGCAAAAAGGAGGAAAACTACAACATCCATGGGAGCCAAATTTGGAGAAGGTGGGAAGAAGCTTCTAAGAAAGCATCAATAGTATAACTGATGCTCCATAAAGGCATCCGAAGCATTACTATATAGGTGAGGAATTCTGATCACTGTGCATATAATGAGCCCGTGAGTAGTTGGTGCAAGACCAACTGTAACCAGAGAGCTAAAATGCTTTATCTATTCACTACAAACAAAGACATGTGAAGAGCCGTTTTTGGCTGATTGCGCAGTGGGAGAGAGTGTGAAGGGTTATTGCTCTGTAGCAGATGACTAGTACCTGTGGGTTTTGATTTGGAGGTCTGTAATTTCCCATGTCGGAGAACACCAAAGCTTGAAGGCCCATATTGCAGAGGAAGATTGAAAATTTTCGTTGTTTCTGCAGGGAAGCTTGCTTGATTTCTGACTCATTTTTGTTTCTTTACTTTCTGTCTGTGGCAACAAACATGCTCCCATAATTTCATCAAAACAACATGACAAGCGCAAGGGAATGGTGTTGTACTTGTTAGTATATAAAGGTAAGATAGACCAAATTCCGAGTTGTCCAATTTACTTGGCTAGCACTACATTTCGGTCTCCTTCTTGCTCTAGGGTAACCATTCACTTCTTCAAGCCTCTAGAGTTGTATTTGAAGCCGCAAATGCGTGGAAGTTTGGCGGATTCTCAGCCACAAAAATGTAGATTTTGGCTCTTATATTTGAGATGAAACACACAGCAAGCGACAGAACTGCAATGATCATATTTGATTTTTCTGGTCCTTTGTGGGTTGTCTTGCTAAAAAAAGAAATATTTTTGCCCCCACCAGTACAAGTACAGATTTCCCTAGTGGGCACCAATTTCTTGTGGAGCTAAATGAGATCAGGAATTATAATATAATATTATGTTACACCAGCATTCATCTGCTAACTTGTACAGTCCAATCGTATAAATTATCAAAAAATATATGTGACAGCACATGTCACGTGGCACATCGTTATCTTTCACAGTATGTGATTGATGTTTGAGTCGGTTGGGAGGGAATGGTTCAAGACTTCAGTGGCTCTCTCTCTCTCTCTCTGAATCCAAGGAAATTCATTGGCCCATAATGTTAAATACTTAACATGAGAATATTTGCGGCCCATGGAAATTGGGCCATGTGTGACCTTAGAGTATTGACAATAGTCTAGTCATTGTTAAGTTTAAATTTTGATTAAAATTAATTTTTAGTTAAAGTTCAAACTAATAGAGTTAATGCTCCACATTAGGTTAATCATCTTAAAATCAAAATAATAATATAATATTATATATTTAAATAATAAATTTTTAATTTCTTTTAATATTTTAGAAATACACTTCATATATTAATTAATAAGAAAAACTTTTGCTTCCCAACATTAATATATCTTATATTGACGTTAGTTTGAATAATCAGATTAATTACAAAACAATAATCAAAGGACTTTAATTAAAAAATAATTTATAATCAAAGGACTTTAATTAACAAACAATTTAAACTACGAATTAATTTTTGCATCATAAAAAAAGCAGGGCCCAAGATACAAAAATTAACAGATGGAATTACGGAGCAATTTTACACAATAAAATAATCTAAGAACTTGCACTAGTCAAATTTGGAAAAACATGGAATTACTGTAGCTCTGGCTAGTCCAATGTGGATCAATTTTAACACTTGTGGCTATAATTTGATCTGCCAATGCTCTTAGTTAACTATGTTGGTTACAATGGAGTTGGAAGTATCATATTTTAATTTAAGCTTAACAGCGTTAAACGTTAAGGTAATAAAAAGGCAGTAATTTCTTTTGAAATCAATGGTAGATAATGAGATTACAAGAAGCCAAGTCAACCCCTTGACAGGTATATGACAGTTGATGCATCCATCGATTTAGTTCAACAGTAGCCTCTGAACTGTTCCCACAAAATCAAATATGGCAAACAGCTACAGAGCCGAAGGCATCATGTCACCGTCCCCCTCATTACATCTCCGTACACATGATCTATAAAGAAAATTAACAACTAGATGACTCGAGTACTACTTGAAGAGCCATGCGTACGGACACCACTACATTTTGCCGGAAAAAGTTACCTCCCTTGACCATCCCAACCATCATTGCTACGAGCTGTTTCCTGGCCCAAATCACACATAATTTGTTTTATCCTTTACCCTTCTCATGGGGTGTCAACTACGATAGATAGAAAGATTGAAACCATGCCAGTTAATGTAAGCTTGACTTTCACCTTCCATTTCTCTATACAAAAGAGAAATTTCAAATACATTAATAATAGTTAATACTTCAATGCAACATCCAGTACTACACAAGTTAGAGATTAATCAGCTCTTTATATCAAAGATTAGTGCAGGAAAATCAACGTCAACAGGACACTAATGTATCTGACGTTGGAGATCATAACAATCAAACCCGCTCCTTCATTTTCTTTCCTTCTGTATGTATAAATTCCAAATTCCTGGGGGGTCTAACTTGTTCTGTCACCCTCAGAGCCAGAGGGCTCCAGCCTCCTTGAGAAGTGGGACTAGGGTCCCATTAATGTGGGAAGCCATGACTCGGTCCATGGCACCAATCAGCTTCCCTCCAATGAAAACCACAGGCACAGAACTAGGAGAATTTCCGAGCAGCCTGACCAACGCCCTCTCGATCTCTTTGCCTCTTGGGTCCTGGTCCAGCTCGTACACCGTCGGGTTCACGCCCATACCACAGAAGAGCCTCTTCACAGCGTGGCACATGCAGCAGCTGCTGACGCTGAAAATCACCACCGCGCTCTCCGAGGCCAGCCTCACCACTCGTTCCAGTGGGTCAGGCCCAATGCTCCTCACCGGCATATAGTAACCCCACGAGTACTCAGCAGCTTGGTAATGCATTGTTCTATTAAATTTGACCACGAAGCAGTGAAACAAAGATTAAGAAAAAAAAAACTTTAGACGCTGGACGCAGAAGAAATAAGGTCGAGGAAAACAAAAGTATACTCGATGAAATCGTTGGTGTTCGTTACTGTCCAGATAGGAGTGTAAATGGGTGGGGTTTTATAGGAATTGGGTAGGAGAGGGTAACAGCAGTAAATAAGTGGAGTTTGTCTGTAGTTGTCGCAGCGCGTGCTTGAAGGATCTCGTGGTTTTTGCTTCAAAAGGATTGTTGTCTGTACTGAGTAGCGCGCGAGGTGTAGATAAGGACAATATGGATTACTCCAAACAGTAAAAGCTATAAAGTGTGAAAAGCAGGGATTGTCAGCTATGGAAGGCGGCTACGGATGGGTATTTGTCTACGCTGAAGGAGAACCGAACCGTATCATGAGACTCCTTCTCGGGGCAAAATGGTGCCTTTTGAAGTTTCAGGCGCTGGCGGAGACATGGGCACAGGCTTTTACAGGGAGAGGGTTTTTTAATAGACGGCTGTGTCCGTCCTTGTTGTCGGACCCTACGACCGAACCCTCGGCCTCTGACGTGACCATTACGCGCATGTTTTTTGGGTTTTGCTTCTGGATTCTCAACGTTCGATCATGCTCATGCACAACATTGGTGAGGATCGAAAAGCATCCTTGGGTTTGTCACTAACTTTGACCTACTCCCATCCCATGAAAGGTGTGAAGGAATTAAGCGCGGAGATTTTTAGAGGGTTTGAATGTTCCATTAAAATATTCTCGCTTTACTACCCTGCCTTTTGCTCGGTTGAATTTCTCTGTATGTGCGTGGCTTAAATCTTATATAAATATCGAACGAGAGCTAGGATATAGAAACCTGCAATCTGCTTTAACATTACAGTATTTTAATTAAAATTAAATAGGCGTATTTATTTTAATTCCCTGCTTAGCATATAGTTTGTAAACGTAACTACATATATATATTAATTTGGAATAACGTGTAAAGCAAATTTGTCTAGTTGGATGTAACAAAATTTTTAATAAAAATAATGACTTTTTACAAAAAATTAATTAATACATCAAGTTAAATCACCTATTTGTGAAGTCTAGGTTGCAATATTTTCCAAATACAGCAAATACTCCTACATAATATGAATTTAATACTTGTATACGATCAATAAAAAAGTAAATAATATAAATGCAAAAAATTCAAAATATGGTAAATTAATACAAATTATGAACAGTGTGAGATTTATTTCTCTTACTTACCAGACTATTTCAATTATTTCAAGTTAATATATTTTGAAGAGATCACAATTGTACATCACATTACGAACATAAAAAATGTGATTAATTCTTTAATAAGTTTTTTATTCAAATTAATTCTTTAATTAGTGGAAGTGTTTGCTTAATCATGAGATAACTTGTTTTAAATTTATCAAATTTCTCGTTGGATTTATTTTATGATTTTAAGTTGTAAAATTTATTTTGATATGCTTTCTTGATATTAATTATTGTTTTGCATTTAAATTTCTCTTTACTTTAAATTAGTTTAATGTTGGACTTTAATTATTTAATTTTATTAATATTGAGTTGTAATGTTTTTATTTGGCTCCTTTTTTTTATTGTGCCTTTTCTTTTGTTGGACTCTTCTATTTTCAGATTGGATCTGTTTGAGTGTGTTTTATTTTTCTTTTTGGGCCCAGCCCATTCGGTCCCCAGCCCAACCCATGAGCCTTCAACCCAGCCCACTAAATCCCCCCAAACGGCGTCGTTTGGTCCAGCCCTTAGGACTTCTTCATCTCTTCTTTTCTTCTCCTTCTTTCTCTTGCGGGTTGTTGCTTCTCCACCTCCTTTCTGTTTCAGTTTTCATCCCCTTCTTCAATTCGTGCGCTGCTGCTTCTCTTCTTGTCAGATAATGGATATAACTAGCAATCCTAAGTGGGAAATGGCTTATCAATATGAGATACCTATGTTAGCGTACTCTCTAATGCCACTGAGGTCAGTTTTGTTTTTTATTTTTTTTTATTCAAAGTCTTTTTTTTTGTGCTAATTTTATCATCTTAGATTTTCTCAAAGTTTAACGTTCCTCACCTTTATATAGCTATTTCTTCTTACCCACAGCGCAACGCTTAAGATTTTGAAGTAGCATTTGTAGCCTACGGCATAATTTCTTCTTTCTTCTATTTTTTATTGGGTTGTCGTCTGCCGTGTTCCTTCTTCCTCTCCATTTTATTTTTGGTTATTCCCCTCTGCAAGTCAACAAACGCCCCCACTCATTCCTCCATTTTCGGCTGGTAATGGTTTAATTTTCGGTTTCTCCTTTTACGTAAAACTATGTAGACCTCTTCCTCTTTAGCATTTATTTTTCATCTGTTTTTCTCTCCATTTGCAAGTCTGTTCATGAGCCTCTATTGTTGTTCTTTCTCTTAATTTTTCCTTACTAATTTTGTGGCTTATGCTTATGATTTATTTCCATTGCATTTCCTTTTGTTTAGTCTTTCATTACTCGGATCTAGACGTATCCATAAATTAAAGAGAGAAAGAGAGAACTCGATAGAAAGGAAGAGCTGACAATGAGAGAGAGAGGATTTGTGTTTTAAAAGTAAAGAATTGGGACGACAAGAAAAATAGCCATTGATAAGCAAAACAAAAATTGATCTTGGGACGACAAGAAAAAAAGGGAAATGAATAACAGAAAAACAAATGGAATGGACGGGAAAACAAGAAAAATAGATAGATAAACAAAAACTACTGTTAAATAGCCATTTATATATATAATAGATAGATATCTCATTATATTGGATAAAATCCAAATACAACTCTGGTAATTCCGCGCTGACCAGTAATACAATTTGGAGCATGCATGCATGCACTTCCATCATAAGCAAGCCATAGATCATATACAGTACAGAAGTAAAAGACTCAAATTAAGTAAAGTTTTCGTTTAATATATTATATATATATATAAGGTGCACAGTTAAGAGTACTTTTAATTAACAGAAACACTAAATTAAACTGATCTTGAATTTGTGTTCCGACTCACTTTTTTTTATTTATTTAATGATTAAAGAGTATTTTTTAATGATATTGTAAATTTTTTTTATTTTTTAAAAAATATAAATTAAATAATTTTTGTTTTTTTTAATGATCTTTTGGAGATCCAGCTCGTGCTACATCCACCTCACTGCTCTTTAATAAATGATCTACAACCATTAATTATTCTTTTAAGAATTAAAAAAATTAAAAATTAAAAACCTAGCCTAGCTATCTATCCCGTGCCAGTGGCATGCAGAATTAAAGAACTCACCGCAGTCATCTGTCATCTTTCAATACCAAATATATTTTAGTACTGCTGGATCATATATATATATATATATATAATAGAGTATCATTAACTATAAGTTACATACAAATTTTTTTAATAAAAAAAATAGCTTCTATCAATAAATAATAGTTTTTTTTCTACTTCTTTTAAGTTAAGTCTATTTTTTTACAAAAATTTATATATATATATATATATATATATATATATGCTGAAATAGACTTCATTTCCAAACTGAAGTTACAATTATAACTAATAAATACCGGGGAAAAGCCATATATTACAATTGTGTACGTGTATGGATCGAGCCCGTTTTAATTTCCAGAACATATATTCCAATGAATTAATACTACTGTTCATATCGTTAATTAAAAAAATAAAAATAAATAAATAATACTGGAAAAGAGGGACTTATATACCCTGCTGGTTTGTCCACCTAAAGCAATGACAAAGTGGCAGTTGTGATAGAGAGGAGAGGGCAAGGCGTGCCCTGCAGCACAGTCTGGATCGGGCGGCGGGTACGGATATGCGCCGAATACCGGAGAGATATGAGGATCTGATTCCATTCAAACCGGCAGAACCGGGTAGGTCCGACTCCAAACTTACTTTCTAGCTGCATGCTAAAAGTGCATGTCGTCTCTGTTTGGGAAAAAATCAGTCTTTCTTTCTCGATCGGTCCTTCTTTTTCTCTCACGGTTCTTAAGCGTCCAACCAAATCTCTAAAGGCTCGATCCTTTGCTTTCATAAGATCATTCAACCAAAGCTCAGTGGAGAAACGCTTCTTCTTTTTTCTCTTATCTTTTTTTTTTTTAAATACAAAATATTACTTTTTTCATAAGATCATGCATTTATCGATCTTTTTTCATCTGGTTACTGCTACGAAAGAAACCTGCAATTTCCTATTTACCGTAGGTCTCTTAAGCCTGATGATCAAGCACAGGACAAAAATACAGAAATGTCATTGAAGATTCTCCGGATCTCCAGGTATCCCAATTATTATTAATTTCTTATAGAAATGATATTGAGTACGTGTGTCGTACAATTGAAAAAAAGTAATTAAATATAATATTTATATAAAATTAAATTAAATTTTTAATAATAAATTTCATTCTTTTTTAAAAACGTATACTCCACAAAACTATTCAGCATTATTTGTATTATTATTATTATTATTTCTTTTTATAGGAGGACTCTTAATTATTTAATTACCTAAAAACTGTTCGGTAATGTTTCCACGAATTGAGTCTTTTAACTACCAAAAATAGTCATTAATTCAAGCTCCTACTTCATAGCATATATAACACGGATCGTGGAGAGCATACATGTCGTGTTGCGCAGTCATCCATACGTCATTGTTGAGGAAAATATCAACCACACTAATAGTGTATTGTTTATCTTATTAATAGAGAAAGTATTTGATACAATATTGGAGTGGAACAGAACAAATTCTATCTATAGATCATATAGTAATTCATAACAGAACAAAGTTTGATTGAAGTAGTCTTCCAAACTCAGTCGGCTTTCTTGGTTTCCTTATACTTAACACGCCCCACAAGTCCAATGAAATGGAAATTACATTGAGTTTGAAACGAATTGTTGTGAACCTTGATGAAGATAGAGGCCTCGTAAATATATCCGCTAGTTGATCTTTGGAGGACAAAAACTAGACTTCAATGATTTTCTTGGCAACCATATCTCTAACAAGTGAAAATCAATTTCTATATATTTTATACGAGCATGAAAAATTGGATTTGCTGATAAATATGTTGCTGCTTTGTTGTCACACCATAAGATAAGAGGTTGTGAGACCCTAATGCCGAGTTCTTGCCTAATTTTCCATCCTAAAGAAATAATAATGGATAAGACTTCTTATATATCGTGGTGGGTTTGATAACTGGACTATAGGTGTCGGTGAAATCAACACCAAATTGCTGAAGATATCCCTTGGCTGCTAGATGTGCTTTATAGTGTTCAACTTCACCATTCGCTTTCCGTTTTATTCAGTAGATCCATTTTGACCCAATGATGTTTCGAGCTGTAGTGGGGGGAACTAGACTCCATGTGCCAATCTTGAGGAGGGCATCAAACTCTTGATTCATAGCATTTTGCCATTCAAGGTGTTTTGCCGTAGTGGTATACCATGTTGGTTCAAACACGGTAGAGTCGGTTTCAGCAAGGAGAGCTTTGGGAAAGGGGTATCGAATGGTACTGTCGGTGTGGGTACCGTTTTGGGTTTTAAAATGCGGGCGAGGTTTATGATTGAGTGAGTAATCAATTGATCATCAGATGAGGGTGAGGGTTCGCTGAGTTTGGGTGGCGTTTTTTATGTCATTTTTTCATTCATTCTTCTCCGTCGTTGTCTTCTTCTTCTTCTTTTTATTGTCATATTCTTCTTCTCTGGCATACCCTTTGATGCTCATAGTGTGCATGTCGTTGGTAAGTTTGACACTATGATTCTTTGGTCATGAACCAGAGATCTACGATCGCATGACATCATTCCTTGGTTCGAAATCAAAGACCCACGGTCGCACGATAGGTTGACTTTGGTTCAAATTTTTTGTTTAACTTTCATTTGGTTTTAGTTGGTTGATTTTTTTTCCGATGATTTACCATTGTTTGGATTTGGTAGGTGCTGCAACGGGAGTTTTTTTTATGTGATTTGTTGCCATTTGGGAGTGGAGGGGCAGCCGATTCTCGACCTCCATCCGTCCACCCATATGACGGGGACGGACGACCATTCTATAGGGCCGCTCATTTAGTGCGGGTAAGTTGGTAACAGGCTTACTAACCTTTCATTTAAAAAAAAAAACGCGTTAAAGGAGATATTTTTTAAGTATATATAGTGAATGATATCCGGTCCATAATGTCTTTCTCCTGGCCTTCTATGACATTAATGCGACATTTAAGTGTCCTGAAAGTTAAGTGCTAGTCGACTAGCTAGCTAGACAGTTTACCATAAAGTTTTCCTCAATTTCAAACAAGAAATATTTGAATCATGCATCTTAATTTCCTTGCAGGGCAGTTAGGAGTTGGAATAATTTAGTTGCTTTGGCAATCAAAGGTTGTATTTATTTTCCTTGAAAACCAATGACGCCCATGCATACAAGAAACCAACGATCGACGCTGAATTTTGGGATCAAAGTCATGCGCTCATTTGATTCCCGATCGCGAAGAAATTAAGAAACCGTATATGATAAGTCTGGAAGTGTCGTTGCATTCATTATATATGTGTGTGTGTGTGTGTATATTATATATATATATATATCATGTACATGCTGTTAAGGAAACCTTACCATAATACTAGACTAATTTAGCTGTCCTTAATTCTAGCAATTCTAATGTATAGATTGATTTAGTTTCCTTTTATATTACCATTTATATTTATGTACATGATCGGTAAATGATTCCAATATAGTGAATATATAGAGATCACTCACCACATTCGGTTGTGTGGTGGTTTTGCAAATCCTCTCATGGTATCACGAGCCTTCTTGGATTAACCTCCCCGATCCTCTCTTCCTTCATGGCTGCCGAACCCAACTCCACCCTTCTCCCCTTCAACACCATGATCCACATGGTTACCATTAAACTTTCCTCTTCTAATTACCTTCTCTGGAAGAGTCAATTACTTCCCCTCCTTGAGAGCCAAGCCTTGCTAGGACATGTGGATGGAACTCTTGAAATCCCTTCACGGTTTGACCCACCCACCTCTCAGACACCCAATGTCAAACACTTGGTGTGGAAGCAAACGGATCAACGTCTCCTCAGCCTCCTTCTCTCCTCCCTCACCGAAGAAGCCATGGCTGAGGTCGTGGGTTTGTCCACCTCCCGAGAGGTGTGGCTTGCCCTCGAGAACACCTTCAGCCATCGGTCTAAAGCTAGGGAGCTTCGTCTCAAAGATGACCTCCAGTTGATGAAGCGTGGCACCCGCACGGTTTCTGAGTATGCCCGAATCTTCAAGTCCCTCTGTGATCAATTGCATGCCATTGGACGGCCTGTTGATGGCACCGATAAGTCTCACTGGTTCCTTCGAGGGCTTGGGTCCGATTTCACTACTTTTTCCACTGCTCAAATGGCCCTCACTCCCTTGCCCTCTTTCACTGATCTTGTGTCCAAAGCTGAAAGTTTTGAACTCTTTCAGCGTTCTCTTGAACCATCGGCTCCTTCAACAGCTGCTTTCACAGCAACTAGCCATGGTACCGCACGGACACAACAGAGGAATTACTCCTCCAAAAACCAGCAAGGAAATCGCAGTGGCCACAGCGATTCCAACCGCAACTGTGGGCAGTCGAACCACCGAAACCGCTCAAGCCAGGGCCGCCGTCCACCACGCTGCCAAATCTGCCGGCAAGATGGTCACTATGCTGATCGCTGTAATCAGCGTTATGCACGGGCAGATTCAGCAGCACACCTTGCCGAGGCCTTCACTTCTTCATGCGGGCTGACTGGGCCCGAGCCCAGTGATTGGTACTTAGATACGGGAGCCTCGGCCCATATAACTAAAGACCCTTCTATTTTGGACCAGTCCAATAACTATACGGGTAAGGATTGTGTAATTGTCGGGAATGGTGCTTCCCTACCCATTACCCACACCGGTATCACTTCTCCAACTCCCAATCTTCATTTATTGGATGTTTTAGTTGTTCCCCGTCTCACCAAAAATCTCCTCTCAATTAGTAAATTAACATCTGATTTTCCTATTTTTGTTACATTTACTAATAATTGTTTTACTGTTCAGAATCGTCAAACGGGAAGGGTGGTGGCAACCGGTAAAAGAGATGGTGGCTTGTATGTGCTGGAGCGCGGAAACTCCGCCTTTATTTCTGTTCTTAAAAATAAAGCTCTTAATGCTTCCTATGATTTATGGCATGCTCGTCTTGGACATGTTAATCACTCTATTATTTCTTATTTGAATAAAAATGGTTATCTTTCTCTTACATCTTTATTACCTTCTCCCGCATTGTGCAGTACATGTCAACTTGCCAAATCTCATCGCTTACCTTATGCACGTAATGAAAAAAGATCATCGCATGTCTTGGATCTTATTCATTGTGACATTTGGGGTCCTTCGCCTGTTAAATCAACATCAGGCTTTCTATATTATGTCATATTTATTGATGACCACTCTCGCTTCACTTGGCTTTATCCTTTAAAATTCAAATCTGATTTTTATAATACCTTTATTCACTTTCAAAATTTTGTGGACAATCAACTTTCCACTCGTATCAAAATTTTTCAAAGTGATGGTAGTGCAGAATTTACAAGCAATCGCTTCAAAGCGCATCTTAGCACCTCAGGTATTCACCACCAACTTTCTTGCCCATACACCCCCGCTCAAAATGGTCGCGCTGAAAGAAAACATCGCCATGTGACTAAGACTGGTCTCGCCCTTCTTTTTCACTCTCATCTCTCCTCTCGCTTCTGGGTTGACGCCTTTAGCACTGCAACTTACATTATCAACCGTTTGCCCACACCGCTTCTTGGAGGTAAGTCCCCATTTGAGCTTCTTTACGGTTCCTCACCCAATTATGAAAATTTTCATCCATTTGGTTGTCGTGTTTATCCCTGTTTGCTTGATTATATGCCTAACAAATTTTCTCCTCGCAGCATTCCCTGTATTTTTCTAGGTTACAGTTCTTCCCATAAAGGGTTTCGCTGTCTTGATCCCACTACTTCTAGGCTATATATCACACGTCATGCCCAATTTGATGAACATCATTTCCCCTCTCATGTCAACTCCCAAGCTCAGCCTTTATCGTCTCTACTTTTTTCCAACTTTCTTGAACCCAGTCCCCACAACCCACCTCCTCCTTTCCCTATGCACCATTCTCCGCCCATTACGCCCTCCGGATCCACCCCGTGTGTTATTTGTACTAATTCAATGGATGAGTCTTTGCAGGTTCCTCACTCTCTTGCAGGTTCCTCTTCACCATTGTTGGATCCTAGCCCACCTCCTGTTGCGACTGCCATCGATCGTTCTGTTCCTGAACTCCCATCCGCTCCGGCCTTATCATTGGGTTCTCATCCCATGATCACACGAGCCAAGTCCGGTATCTTTCGGACTCGTCATCCGGCGGATGTCACTGTCTTGGAACCCTCTGGACTTCTTTCTGCTCTGCTTGTATCTACTGAGCCCAAAGGATTCAAATCTGCTGCTAAGAATCCTGCCTGGCTTGCTGCTATGGATGAAGAAGTTCACGCTCTACAGACCAATCGCACCTGGATCTTGGTCCCTCGACCTGTCAACACCAACATTGTGGGCTCCAAATGGGTGTTTTGGACCAAATATTTACCTGATGGCTCCATTGAGCGCCTCAAAGCTCGACTTGTTGCCAAAGGTTACACCCAGGTACCTGGACTTGACTACACCGACACTTTTAGTCCTGTTATCAAGGCTACTACTGTTCGTGTTGTCCTTTCTCTTGCTGTTACCAACAAATGGCCTCTTCGTCAACTGGACGTCAAGAATGCTTTTCTGAATGGTAACCTTACTGAAAATGTCTTTATGGAGCAACCTCCTGGATATGTTGATCCTCGCTATCCCGATCATGTTTGTCAGCTGAAGAAAGCTCTTTATGGCCTCAAGCAAGCTCCACGTGCCTGGTTTCAACGTTTTAGTTCTTTTCTTATTACACTTGGGTTTGCTTGCAGCCATGCTGACACCTCTCTCTTTGTTTTCCACCAGCAGTCTGACACTATTTATTTGCTCCTTTATGTTGATGATATTATCATTACTGGCAACAACTATTCTCTTCTTGACAGCTTCACTCGCAAGCTTAATTCTGAGTTTGCCACCAAAGATCTGGGTTCCCTCAGTTATTTCCTTGGTCTGGAAGCCACCTCTACTCTTGATGGTCTTTTTATCAGTCAACTGAAATATGCTCGGGACATTCTTACTCGAGCACACTTGCTTGACAGCAAGCCGGTTCATACTCCCATGGTTGTCTCTCAGCATTTGACTGGCGACGGTCCCCCTTTCTCGGACCCCACTCTTTACAGATCACTTGTTGGTGCCCTCCAATACCTGACCATCACTCGTCCAGACATTGCTTATGCTGTCAATTCTGTCAGCCAATTTCTGCATGCTCCCACTACTGATCATTTTCTTGCTGTCAAACGCATTCTTCGCTATGTCAAGGGCACTCTTCATTTTGGCCTTACTTTTCGCCCCTCTGCTGGTTCTACTGCTCTAGTTGCTTATTCTGATGCTGACTGGGCTGGATGTCCCGACACTCGTCGCTCCACCTCTGGTTACTCTATCTATCTTGGCAACAATTTGGTTTCTTGGAGTGCCAAGAAGCAACCTACTGTTTCCCGTTCTAGCTGTGAGTCTGAATATCGTGCTCTTGCCACTACTGCAGCTGAACTTCTCTGGCTTATGCATCTTCTTCAGGACCTCAAGGTCCCTCTTTCACAGAAACCACTCCTCTTGTGTGACAACAAAAGTGCTATTTTCTTGAGCTCTAACCCTATTTCTCACAAACGGGCCAAGCATGTTGAGCTCGATTATCATTTCCTTCGAGAGCTTGTGGTTGCCGGCAAACTTCAGACGCAGTATGTTCCTTCTCACCTACAGGTTGCTGATCTCTTTACTAAGAGTGATCCTAGACCCCTCTTTGATTTTTTCCGAACCAAGCTTCATGTCTGTTCCAATCCGACGCTCAGCTTACGGGGGGGGTGTTAAGGAAACCTTACCATAATACTAGACTAATTTAGCTGTCCTTAATTCTAGCAATTCTATTGTATAGATTGATCTAGTTTCCTTTTATATTACCATTTATATTTATGTACATGATCTGTAAATGATTCCAATATAGTGAATATATAGAGATCACTCACCACATTCGGTTGTGTGGTGGTTTTGCAAATCCTCTCACATGCAAGAACAACGTACATCATGAATTAGAGTACTGATCAAACTATCACAAGAACAATAATAAGGCGAAGAAACCAAATTTATTTATAAATTCTTATAGGCAAGTAACTAAAATGGTGATAAATCATGATGGAAAAAAGATGTGCATGCATTTATGCAAAAATGATCTGTAACATTATATGATCAAAAACCAAATAACCCACAAAATTAAGGCATATATATGTATATAGGATACAAAAGAACACAACACATACAGAAATTGACATTAATTGCACCACCAGGATATCTATCTTCTCCTTGCCATAGACGTTGGATTTCCATCAAACAATTCCTCAATCAAAGTCTCAATATCTTCTGGCTGGTATTTTATATACTTCTCGCTTTGTCTACCCGGATCCAAGTATTGCTTGAACCTCCCCAGAAAAGATCGGTATGCCGGAATCATTACAGCCGATATCGAAACCCTGAGTTCCGACTGAAGCTGCTCGTCGCTCACTACCCACGTGCTCTGCATCTTGTGTATATCCTCGAACAAGGTGTTGAAGTTCTTGAACCTCTCCTTCAACACCGGCTTCGACACCTTCCCCTGCCCGCTCACCTGAAGACCCTCATGGCTAAGACACTGCAACACCTTGCTCCATGTCTCTCTCTGATAGTTCTTGTGGTATTGCCTCAACAACGACGACCGCTTTCTGCGCCACGTATCGCCCATCAACTCGTGGATCTCAGTGGAACCCTTCATCTTTTGTAGGATGTACCTCCCATTGTTCATCAAGAAAATGTAGCGCAAAGCGTGATCCCGGTAAAGATTCGACTTCATGTCCAGGTTTGCGTCCAACAGGTCCATGACCTTCATTAATTCTAACGAAAACGGCAATGTTTCCGACGTCGGAACATCATCGGATTCGCCAACATCACAGGTCTCTTTCTCATCCTTCTCGATCTTGAGGTGTTGCCGAAAGACCTGCTCTAAGGTGTCCTTGTATTCACAGGCGTATTTCAGGTAGTTCATGACGTACCGCGTCAATGGATGCACTGCGCCACTAGGGACCGGGGTCCTCCCTTGATCACTCTTGATCGAGTTCTCCAGATCGCAGAAAATGCTCACCACGGCCTCGCCGAGCCGTGTCTTGGCCTCTGAGGCCTCAGATATGAGTTCCTCCGGGTACGAATCGCTATCCATGGCCAGAACCAGATCGCGCAGAGTCTCGTTAATGTCAAGGAATTTGAATAACTTCTCGGCAGATCGCTTCGTCAATACAACCGCCTGTGCAAAATCCAGAAGTTGTATAACGACGGGGTTTGCGAGATCACCGAATAGGATTCTAGATAGAGGCGGGTCGTCGGAGAAAATGGAGTCACACAATTTTCGTTCGTCGGAGAATAGTTTTTTGGAGCACTGCTTGACGGCGTTGATCCACGAGGTGATTTCTCCTTCCAAGGATTCCCACTGCATTCTCTGTACGTCGTCGATGCTTATATACTCGTACCCTAGCTTGTTCAATGCTGCTTTGAAAGCGGTTCGCCTTGAGATGCCATAAACCATAGAACACTCATTCTCGTATCCCGCGAGGATCATGGCCGAGGCAATTTTGTTGATGTCGGAAATGGTTTCTGGAGAAAATTCTGCGAGTTCTTCCTCGCCTTTGTCGGGTTCGGGCTCGTGCAGGAGACACCGGTCGTGCTCCTGATTGTTAATGGCTTTGGACTCTTCATGCAGAAGGATGCGGAGCTTGTCCTCCAAAAACGACATTACTCGATGTAGTGCGGCGCTTGTTCGGTTCAATGAAGACGATAATGTCGAGCTTGATGGTAACTCATTGAACCTTTTCGACAGCTTCGAAATTCGACTCACGGCTTTCAGAAACGAGTCGTCTTGGTCTCCGCCAAAATTCGTTTTGCCTGCATTGTACGCATCAACCATGTTCTCCACCGTGTTTGACAACAACTCCACGCAATCGGGAGCTTGTTCCGGTGGTTTTAATTTATCTTCTACAGCATTAATGCTTATGGTCTCCAGGAACCGATCAACCTCGTTCAGAATCTGCTCAAGGCTGGGCTCGGGGTCCGATGGCGGTGGAACTTCCACATGAGTTTCCGCTTGTTCGTTTTCTGCACGTTGTTGTTGGCCATCCGATTTCGCTTCAAGGGTCTCTGGATCGTCATCGTTCTTGTCGCCATCTTTTGAAAAACTTCCGGACATCTCTGCAGAATGGTGATTTTTCTCGATGACTGGTAGAATATATATTAGGCTTTTCAGGTTTGGACTTTCAGTTTAGTGTCAAAAGAAATGATGGCTTTTGGGTTGCAGAAGAGGATGGAATAAGACGTGAATAATCATGATGATCTTCTTCACAATCATGTTGTTACCATAATTTATTTTTATTTTATTTTTCTATTCCTATAATCATACACCATAAAAAATAAAATTAATTATGTCTTTTGTATGAGATCGGAATGGCAAAACGAAATGAAAGGGCATGTACGGACGTGGTGGAGTTTCTGTGCTGTGGCCGCTAATTTTGGGGGTGGGAACAGCTGGTACGTTGACCCGTTTGACAAGGTCCCCCAGCTCCCTCCCGTTTATTTTTTGGGAATGTGCATATTTCTATATGCTTCCACGATAGACCTCAAACTCTTCGATTTTTGTGGCCAGTGATTCAGTGCCATTCATCATGTTGGGGTCGCTTGGAATGATAACGTGGCGATGGACCATCGTGGTCAAGACTCACGATGAGCCAGCCTCCTGTTAGAATGCAGTATTATTTTAATAGAAAAATCGAGTTATAAGTATAATGATGTATTAATCTATATATTAATTTAATATAATTAGTTAAAAAGTAAATTTTATTAAAAAGTGTTAATTTAAATTTTAAATATGAAAAAATCAATATTAATACGTAAATTAATATGCGACTTTACTTATACGTAAAAAAACTCTTATTTAATATTCATTGCTATCTGTTCAGTGTTGTGATGCTACTACATGTGTACTACTATTGCGTTGTTTACTGTAGTTTAATAGTAAATGAGAAATGATTTGACTACCCAGATATATATATCACCAAAATAAATGTATAAATTGGTATTGTTTAATACCTTATATTAAATTACAAAATTATTTTTATTGTAAAATATATTTAACGTATTATTTAAAATCATTTCATTTCGTATATTTATTTTTATAAATTTTTTTTTATAAATATAACACTTTTCATTTTAAATTATATAGTAAAATAAGAAGATTTAATAAAATCACGTGAAAACTTCATACGTCAACAACTTTAATGAAAATTTATCTAAAGTTCGACATATAAACCGGCATTATATATTAAAGATGATGAGTTTTGGTTTGTTCAATTGAGTTTATTTATTCATTTTTTTGTTTGTATATATATATATATATATATATACTAGTAAATGGACTATGTGCAAGGCACATATGACCTGTAAATTCATATGTAATAACATATCAATTGAGTTAATAAATGATATGAATATATATAAATCACAAATAAAAAATATCAGGGCGCTGAGTAGTTGGATCAAGTCTGGAGGGTGAAGAATATGAAGAGGAAGTGGTTGGAGTAGTTCCCACGGCCTTATATGCATGCCAGAAAGATAAAGAGAGGGAAAGCAGTGATGGGTTCATCTCTCTTTTTTTTAATAAAAAAATAAAATAAAAAATACAAAATAGCCAGTTATACAATGGTTTCCATAGGTGGTTCTGTAGTCAAACTGTGGGCGAGGAAAGAGATTACGGAGACCTGCAAAGACAGAGAGAAAAAAAGAAGGCACTGACTGATCCTTTGATGCAACTGTAAATCACATAGTTAGTGGAGAAATCATCAATATTAATTCGCCAACCTCCATATTCAACAAAAACGGTAGTCACGTTTTTAAATCGGACAAGCACCGCATTATTTTTATAGATCTTCTGGAATTGTCAGGCGCCGCAAGACTATTCTACTACATCTCTTGTCTCTTGTAGAGAGACGCTTCACGATGGACGCCGTGAAGCAATATAGGTGATTCATCATTCCTTTCATAATTTTCTCTATAAAAGAGATATTCAGCTCATCTTCACTCGCATCCCATCTTCTTTACTTTTCTGTAATTAGTCTGCATTCTTACTCTGTAATCTCTTTCTGCATTCTGACTCTGCAATCTTCTCGTAACCAATACATGAGATATTCAACACCCTCTTCATCAGTTGTTTCTGTATTAAAAAGTTGTAGAAAAATGGGAAAGGTGTAGTTGTTTTATCATTTCTCCACGTCTCCAATTAATAAAATAATATTTTTCTACACATGAGTATTACAGTGCTTACATATATTATGAGTAATATTAAGTACAATTATATAATATATAAATATTGTGTAATTATTTTTAAAAAATAATTAAGATTTTTATTAAAAAATTAATTTTTATTTTATATGAATTTTATATTTATTCATTTTTTAAAAATAATTACGTACTCAATTTTCCATTAATTATATATGTACTTGGTGGTTAATTATAAGTTGGGCTAGCNTAGCCCAACTTATAATTAACCACCAAGTACATATATAATTAATGGAAAATTGAGTACGTAATTATTTTAAAAAAATGAATAAATATAAAATTTATATAAAATAAAAATCTTAATTATTTTTTAAAAATAATTACACAATATTTATATATTATATAATTGTACTTAATATTACTCATAATATATGTAAGCACTGTAATACTCATGTGTAGAAAAATATTATTTTATTAATTGGAGATGTGGAAAAATGATAAAACAACTACACCTTTCCCATTTTTCTACAACTTTTTAATAAAATAATATTTTTTTAAAAAAATTTTATTTTAGTTTTGATTTTGATTTGATGTGTTTGGAAGAGTGTGGTACTGAAATACAAATTTATCGAGATCCGTTGTAATTATCTATCCAAATATTTAGTGTGAATCTGAATTTTTTATTATCTCTACTGTGTACGAATCGAATTATTATATTACTGTACATCGTTACTGTGCACAATTATTATCTTACTGTGCATTGTTACTGTGTATTTACTGTGCATTTTGAATTATTTATTAATATATTTACTGTGAATTTTAAATTTTTTATTATTATCTTACTATTCATTCGAATTATTATATTATCTTTACTGTGCATTTTACTGTGTATTACTGTGTAGGAATCGAATTATTATATTACTGTGCATAGTTAATGTGTATTACTGTGTAGGAATCGAATTATTATATTACTGTGCATAGTTACTGTGTAAGATGAAATTGGATATTACTGTAAAGAGGAAGGATAAAATTGGAAGAAATGTTGTGCTTACTATTCATCATCGAATTATTATATTAATGTGCATAGTTATTGTGTATTACTGTGTAGGATGAAATTGGATATTACTATAAAGAGAAAGGATAAAATTGAAAGAAATGTTGTGCTTACTATTAGAAGATATATTAGTGGTGGAAAACTATTTGGGCCTAAAAGTGCAGCCGGGCCATATTGATGAGCGAGCCTATGATTATCATTTATGCCCTAAATTTATACTAACCTATCTGGATTCAGCTTGGGCCGAACTTGGTGTCGCTTCAAGTGAGTCAACTTGTAGCCTCAGAAAAGGAATATAACCGTAATATGAATTAAAAAGAATAAACCCAACATCATGATTTATAGCACGATATGTAGCTAAGGCAAGGCAACTAATATTCCGGGCCAATGTTAGAGGATGACAATAATTTATTTAAAGTCCCATACGTTTTCAGTTGGGTATATTGGACGCTACTAATTCTAAGTCATGTCTGCTCACCCAAAATAATGTGACAGACATCAAACGATTATTAGAATAAGTTGTCCGTGAGACTCCTAAATATATTCCATATTATATATCACAAGACATATAAATTTAAAAGCCTTTTGATTGCATTTGAGAGTATGCACGATTACAGACATAAAGAGATACAATAATGATATATACTTACAACTCTTTTACAACTATTTTATCACTTATTTCAAATCAAGTAATATAATCGTGCCACTTCATCAAATAATTATTTTTAATATACATAATTATAGTTCAAATTAACAGTACTAGTACTAGTGTGTTTTAATTAGTTATTTTTCCTTCATTATTTTTGTTTTTGGGCACGCGTATAATTTTTGTTAAGATCGAAAAGTAGAAGAAATTGTCTTTTTAAAATGGAAGGAGTGGTTTGGTTACCAGTACTTGATCACTGGCCTCATGGAGCTGTAAATGTTCCGAAATTGATTGTGAAACTCATGATGTGGTTCATTTTGTCAATTTAGCAGCCAAATATTAGTTGATACGCACGACCTGCAAATCAGAATAGTGATGTGCATGTGATACGGAAAGCTCAGTTCACAATCTTAGATTAATTATGGTCATTTTTTTCCTTGATTGGCGATTTTAGGTCGTCGGCAAATGTTCGGTTTTCTTGAAAAACTTGGAATTTCGGCTAACGAGGCCAAATCATGTTTAGTCTGCATGCAGCTGGAATAGAGGCCCAGGGCAACGATATAATATACAATTTTTTATAATTATTTTATATATACTTTATTAAAAAAATAGAGTTATAAAATAATTAGGAATTAATGATAAAATTATCATTTTTCACAGGCTAGTTGTTACAGTAAAACAATTAAAAACCCTATTATAATAATAATAATAATATAATTAATGAAGTTCTGTAGCCGAAAATACAGTTGAGTTAATTGAATTATTTTCAGATTAATAATGGCCAAGACACCGCTGTACCAAACGCGGTAATCCAATATACTTTTCCCCAGAATTTGAGTCGGCTTTGATTAGTTGGGCACGGCCCTCTTGAAGTCAGCGAAATTAAAGAGGAAATGATGGAGAAATATATATTTATATCAATCCAATCACCATTTTCCCAGCTGTTATTTAATTATAGTATAGATTAGAAAGATTCTACGCGTTATTTTAAAAAATAAATGTATAAATTCACATATTATAAAATTTATTTTATTTTTATAATATAAATAATTTTTTAATTTAACGTATCACGTTAAAATACATTAATTTTAAAATTTATTTTTATATAATCATTCTATAATTAAAATATTTCTCATTATAGAATACTTTAAAAATATATAGGTTAATATATTATTGTAATGTAGCGTACAAGGTTAAAAAAAATAAAAAGAACAAAAATGCACTAACCTAGTTCAATCTTTTTTTGAATGATAATGACGATAGAAACTTCTTGTGGGTCGATAACTACAGACGGTGCGTTTGCTTTAGGAATATTGCAACTGTAGGTGACACGTTATTCCTTATCTTGTTTCCTTTCAAATCTCTTAAGTCTAAAGTTTGAAGGCAAAACGTGTAACAATTCAATTGGTGAATTAATGAGAGTTCTTAAGAGATGCTAATATTTGAGTTTTATTAATTAGATAAATCTTATATATATACATATCACCAATCAAAATAAGTAAAGTTAATATTTTATTACGCAAATTATGTTTGAGAAAATGTTTAAATATAAAAATATTTCAAAAAAATAAATTTATAAATTGATATAATTTGATGGAGTATCATAGACTGTAAAATTAATTCTATTGTAAAATATATCTAACGTATCGTATTTTAATTTTTACAAATGGCTTGAAGTTTATAAAAACCAAAATTCGCCACGGCTAGCTTTACAACCTTTGTCCTTTAAAGTTATGTGAATATGTGTACCAAACCACCAGAGTTAAAAGAATGTGGACTGATTAAGGAGACACGTTAGGTGTGAAGGAGTTACAAATGTAATATAGGGAACATCAATTAAAGTTTTTAGTTTAAAATAAATAAATAAAAGTTAATCGGATAAAACCTTCTTAGTCATATTTGATTTTATCACTGGGGATTGGGCAATTTTTTCAACCGGAATTGAACAATATTCCCATCCTGCGGCCTGCCTAATCATGTTAGGGGAATATACCTTCACTGGAAAAATATTATTGGAAGAGGAAGAGTATGTAGTCAATGTCAATATATATATATATATATCTAGAAAATTTCTTCTCATGTAACTTCCAATGATGTCACGTCTGCATAATTTCAGAAGTGACCACAATATATGCTGCTTGTTTTCTGTATGTAGAATCCTTGTTTTTTTGCTGAAAAGGAGGCATTAATTTAATTTCTTTTAATAAATCTAGATGAAATAGAATCTCTAGCCTCTTCCATAATTAAAATTGAAATTGTCCCATCATAATTTATGTGATATAAAATTAGTGCGCTGAAAAGCATTCTTGATTGATTAGTGGGAATGGTATCTAATCTTCCACCAACCTGAAAAGGGAAAGGCTGGGTGGGCATCAAAGAAGGTGCTGCAGAGCAAACACTACCAAGTAATTAGTGATGTCTTTGTTTGTTTTTGTTTTTTTTAAAGAAGATTGATATTGTATTTTTACGTGATCTAATCCCTTTCTAGATAAGTATCAATGTGTTAATATAATAATTTTCGCGAAAATCATACAAGTCTTTGAGTTATAGTCTTCCACGCTCTGTTTCAATTAATTGTTTTCAATGAGTAATATATTGGTACAGAGCTACTGGTATTAAATTGTATGATCTGGCAGCAGTTTCAAGTTGAAATCTGGGCATTGAGGTGGCCGGGAGACTTCTTGTGCTTATCCAGAAGGCCAAGAGCCTGTATGTATGTATATTAAATATACATGTATATAGTAAATACATTTGGATTAAAAACGATAATGATGATATGAAAAGGCTATTATTGTACCTCCAATAAATGCATCTTCTGGACTTACATTAATGAGCCAACATGCATGCATTGATCTCTTTTTTGGAAGGATAAGTACACGATAATCAGTTTTGGGAAGTCAAAATACATGAAAATTTAATTTAATTTAGGAAATTAATGAAAAATAAAATAATCCTACATCCCATAATATGATTTTCGAGGGGATATTGAGGGACTATTAATATTAATTTGATTTTTTTGCTTTAAAAAATTGTTGCAAATCAATTCCATAATTTGTCAAACACCGTCAAAAGATGATATAAGCATGAAACACCGCCAGTCAAAAGGATTGAAGTATAGGTCAGTACGCAAGTCCATGAATTTCCTAGTATTCAGACAGAGTCACAAAAAGTATCCTTAAAATCGTAGAGGGCACGGGTGGCGTGAATCATGGGCAAAAACAGAACTGAAAACGACGGAACCGGATCTCCATCTATCTACCTTATCTTCCGCCAGTCTCGCCATTTGACATGTCTCTCCGACTGTGTACACCGGGTCTCTACGCTAAATCCGGCCAACTACAACGTTAAATGTTGGTCAGAACTAAGGAACATGGTATTATACACTACTACGGCGGTAAATACTCTCAAACTAGTTCTAAGTAGTTAAAAGCGAGGTCTTGTCAAATGTCAAGTGGGAAAAAACTCGGAGAGTGAGCGGACGCGCGCATAGAAAATTCCATATTTAATTTGGTCAAACTAGGAGAGAGTGGGGGGCTGAGGCCAGAAAGAGATTGCTATAAGGAGGGCGTGTGTTGGTGAGTGTATGAAATATTGAGTGAAGTGTAAACGAAGCCGAAGACAAGGCCGGCTCCTTCCCAGCTCTGTTCCATTCGAAGCAATCTAAAAAAATAAAAATATTCTCTTTGTTATCGTTGCTGGTGGTGGTGCTGCGTGGGACTTGGATTCGGTCGCTTTGTCTTTAATCCTTTGACATACTCGTCTCCAAACTGATCGAATAGAGAGAGAGAGAGAGAGACCCAGCACTTGGATGTCTATACGATGGGATTTTGGTGATAATTGGATTGAGATATGATACGGTAGATTGGCTTTGGGTACATCCGGTATTGTTTTTGGTCTTGGAGATTAAAGGGTTCTAGAAAAGCCGGGTTTTTTTAGTTGATTTGGGGAAATGGGTTGCTTTCCGTGTTTCGACACGAAGGAGGAGGAGAAGCTGAATCCCGTAAAAGAAAGCGATGATCGAAAACAAGGCCAACCCATGGTCCCTTCTGCCATTTCCGGATTGCCTTCTGGTTAGTTCTAATTATTTTTTTTATGAGTAAGAATCTTATTATTCTCGTTTCTATTTGTAAATTTCTTAATACGATCTTCAGTTCATATGCGTGTGGTGTGTGTATTTTAGCATGTGATTGCTTGATCTGATCTGGGTATTTCTGATTTATTTATGTTTTCCAACGTGTTTATGATGCTTGTTCTCATAAATTTAATTTTGAACATGATTACATGATTAATTATTTTGCTAAGGATTATGAAACGTCATTTTTTCTGGGGATAGATTAAGTAGACCCCACCAGATTTCGATCCAGTTAACATATCTTCTTTGCAAATTAAGATCTTATGGTGATTTTGATTGCTTTGGTCGATCTGAATGTTTATTAGTTCTGTTGAGATTTTGGCTCCAAATAATAGTGGAAGATACCTATGTTTTGATTTGATTATTTAACTCATAGGTGAATATAGTGTAATCATCATTTGCAAAATCTTAAGGTCAAAGCGTAGCAGAGTGATTGCTTACTGGTTGGGATTATAGTTTAATGGAGTTCCCTTCGTTTGTGCAATTGAGGAGGCAATTTTTCTGGTTTTTGGAGTCTAAACTAATTCAGGTCTCGAGCACAGTTTGCTCCCTGAATGTCTGGTTGGGAACTGTGTGATACTTATGGATCTGCATTTCTTCATTATGATGGAATTTGTAGGAGCTGACAGACTTAAATCAAGAAGTAATGCTGGGACCAAAAGGGAATTACCGGGTCCCAAGGATGGGCCTGGTATTCATCCTGCTGTTCATATCGCTGCTCAAACATTCACCTTTCGTGAGCTTGCAGCTGCAACAATGAATTTCAGGCCAGAGTCTTTCATAGGGGAAGGGGGATTTGGACGTGTGTACAAGGGCAGACTTGAGACTACTGGTCAGGTAAATTTCTTAATTGTTGCTTGGTCTAGTAGTAATAAATCCATATTGGATGATATAATCATTGTCAGTAAACTTTGTTAACAAGTAATTTTAATATACACAAAAAAAAAAAAAAAAAAGAATTGGTCATAGAATTTCCAAGTACCAGACAACAGTTGTGCTGGTGACATAAATATGGATGAAATTACCAGTGACAAGCGTTTAAAAAGTCGTAGATTTGGAACGGAAGGTGAAATAAGCATGTTTGTTAAACTCCTCATCCTAGTTACATCCTACTGTTCCTGATTCCTGTACCATGCATTTCTAGTTCACCACTTATTTGCGATCCATGATTAGAAGCTGTAGAATTGTTGGGCTTGGGAGAACACTGACCATTTTATCAAGTCACTGGTGAAGCATATTATTTACTTCCTATAATGATTTTTCTGTGTACTTAAAGAGGAAAATGTAAAATAAATGTCACGGAAGCTACAAGTTTAATGACCATTTTATTCTTGTGTCACGATTGAAATGCTGAAGGCCTAATAACATGCCCCCAATTCTAGGAGCTCCTAATTTCTTTTGGTATACATATATGTGGTTCCTTGACTCTGTTTCTTGTCTTTTGCAGATTGTTGCTGTTAAACAATTGGACAGAAATGGTCTTCAGGGTAACAGGGAGTTTCTGGTGGAGGTTCTCATGCTTAGCCTTCTACATCACCCTAACCTAGTGAATCTGATTGGCTATTGTGCCGATGGGGACCAGCGGCTTCTTGTATATGAATTCATGCCCTTGGGTTCTCTAGAAGATCACCTTCATGGTAACATTTGGTTGCTTGTTACTCTTTTTCTCTGATCAGAAGTTTGGTCCTCTCTCATTTAGTTTGGTTTCTTAAGTTTATGGCCATGGTAATTGCAGCCAATGAAGTTTATTGATATCGATAAATCGCAATTTAAACCATGTCACCAGAGAGATTCAACAAAAGGAAGAACACAATTAATGAACTTTGTCATAGAATGACTAGAAAATAATTTTCAAGAGGAACGACAAGGGTAAGATCAAAAGGGATTCGGTTCTTTGAAATCCTATGAGCAGCCCTAGTTGAGATGTTCAATCAAAAACCAATGTTGGCTCTAAGATCTGATGTAGTTGCTTTCTTTTTCCCCTGTTATGTGCTCTTTTGAGGTTAAATATAATTTGGTAAGAAACTAGTAATCTTGCAGGATTATTATAGGACTTAAAACTTGTTTGGTGTATGTCAAGTAAAATTTGTTCACCTTGACTTGCCAAAAAAAAAATCTGTTCACCTGGGGAAAACCAAATGGGGTTCCTTTTTATTTATTTATTTATTCCTGTTTTAACATCCCCACTTATTTTCTCATCTTTTCTAAACTCCTTGTGCTGTTAATGGATATTCATTTTTCTGATGCACTGTCTTGCATGTTTATCTCCGTGTCTCATTTTCTAGAGTGGAATTAACACAATCTGTGATTCCTTTGTGAATTCTATGTATTGTATTATATTTAAATGGTATCTTTTGTCAGGAAGTTCTGGGTTATTGGGATAGGTTTAATTTTAATTCAAATGATTAATGATTCTTTACCCATGATTTGGACTATCTTCCAAGGGATTGCTCTACTAGATGTTTGCAGATCGTAATAACTATATTGACTTTTATAGTAGGTTATTAATAAAGTCGACTTCTCCATGGGCTTTTATGTACTAGATTGTTCTAAGCTTCTTTTTCCGTACACACAAAACTCAAGGAAGTGACAACACTGTTCTCCTCTAGTAAACAATTTTGTATTTTGGATATTTGAAGCTTTGATAAAACTCCATATTGCAGTCCAAGGAATTGAGATTCAATGAGATTAAGTATGTGAGAACTGCTGATGTGGCTAACATGTCTCAGCAATTGATATTCTCCTTCACGCAATTATTCAACCCTGTTTACCCTTTATCTAGATTTTGCCAGTTAGTTATGGAATTTGATTGCTGTGCAAGTGGGCAAATGAAGACTCCATCTCACGCTTTATGGCGTGGCAAGATTTGTCTTGTCGATGGTGGGTTTGCCAAATAGGAAATCACTTTAATTGCTAGTGCACTCCATGTTGGAATACTTTTGGAACTTAATTATAAAGTTACTGAGAACTAATTCTGTTTGATGAGTTGGATGAAATTGACGCATGTAAATCACAATTTAAGCTGTATGCTTTCATATAACTTCTTTTTACTTATAAAAAAAACTTGTCATCAATAGTGCATTGCTTTTTCTGCAGATCTTCCACCTGATAAGGAACCACTTGATTGGAACACAAGGATGAAAATAGCTGCTGGGGCTGCTAAAGGTTTGGAATACCTGCATGACAAAGCAAATCCGCCTGTTATTTATAGGGATTTCAAATCGTCCAATATCTTATTGGATGAAGCATTTCAACCAAAGCTTTCTGATTTTGGACTCGCAAAGCTTGGTCCTGTAGGAGACAAGTCACATGTTTCCACCAGAGTAATGGGCACTTACGGTTATTGTGCTCCTGAGTATGCCATGACTGGACAATTGACAGTGAAGTCTGATGTCTACAGTTTTGGGGTGGTCTTTTTAGAGCTTATTACTGGACGTAAGGCTATTGATGGCACCAGGCCCCATGAAGAACAGAATCTTGTCGCATGGGTAATTCCCTTCATTTCTTGTTTGTGTAGTCACCTAAACCTATCTTCTTCTCATGCAGGCTGTGTGGGTCTCATATGTCCAGACTCCACAACACCCCCCCCCCCCTCCCCCAAAAACAAAAAAAAAGAAAACCAAAAAAAATTTATGTGAGACACAAGTAGTGATGAAGCTTTTATGTGCATGCAGGCACGTCCACTGTTCAATGACCGTAGAAAATTTTCAAAATTGGTAGATCCACGGCTGCAAGGGAGGTATCCAATGCGGGGTCTGTACCAGGCTCTAGCTGTGGCATCCATGTGCATCCAAGAACAGGCTGCCACCCGTCCTCTCGTTGGGGATGTGGTCACTGCCCTCTCATATCTTGCAAACCAGGCCTATGATCCTAAAACAGCTTCTGGGCATGGCCACAGAGGTTCTGGTGATAGGGATGAAAGAAGAAACAGAGATGACAGAGGTGGAAGGATTTCTAAGAATGAAGAAAGTGGAGGATCTGGTCGGAGGTGGGACTTCGAAGGATCTGAGAAAGATGACTCCCCTAAAGAAACTGCGAAGATGTTAAACAGGGATCTAATTAGAGAACGAGCTGTTGCTGAGGCCAAGATGTGGGGAGAGAATTGGCGAGAGAAAAGACGACAAAGTGCACAAGGCAGTTTTGATGGTAATAACGGATAGTGCCAGTGTACACTCAGGGGCACCATATTCCACCTTGGCTCCACTCCAGCCGTATTGCCACGCCATGTGAAGAAATGTTGGAATCTGATGTTTCTCTTACCGGATGCATTCAAGTGAGTGAGAGTAGATGGGGGTAATTGCAAGAGGATTTGGTGCCCACATGTTTTCTAATTTTACTTTTTCCTCTTTATTTATTTATTTATTTTTAATTTTTTACAGAAAAGAAGAAGAAAAAAGAGAAAAGAAAAATTGTAAATAATCTGCTAGGTGAATTGGAGCAGAAGAATAGGACGTTTTAAAAAGTTTTGAGAGTAAACAGGTCTAGTCATTTGATGTGCTTCTTGTTACCCTGTACCTTGTCTTTTTCAGCAACTTGCCAAACTAAACTGTTCGTTTATCATGAATGCGTCCAACATCGTACCAGTACTGCTCTCGTATTTTTTCTCAACTTTGTCTTCCACTGCTCTCTAATTGTTTGATAAAGGGTTTGGGAGAACATGAATTTGATCTCCAAGCATTCCTCATTGAGAAGGGGAGCAAATTCCATTGCTCTGTATTTCCTGCTCTTGCTTGCTCTCGCTCTATTCACTTGCCTCTATACTTGCTTTATTTAATTATCCTTTTAGCTTCCTTCTTTTGATCACCAAATATTTATAACACGAAATTAGTAAGTCTAAGGGTGCTTAACAAAGCCACTTTTCAGGATGATCTGCTTCTAATTAATTTGGAAATAATTCAAAGGGTTTTGTTACACATTATCCTATATTACACATTATACAAGTTTTAATTTTTTTTAATTAAATTAATTGAATTCTTTTATTTATCATTCCTATATCACGTTTTTTTTAAGATAAAAAATAAAAAATTATGCATGATGTGATAACTTGATGTGGTTCTCCACATACTTATGTTGTTAAGTGATGAAATACAAGGTGACTAATTGGCAAGCAATTTGCCAGCATAGCCACCAGCTCAAGCTACATCTATATTGAATGCTAATTGTATAAAAGACACAAGATAAAGAGGTAGTGGAATTGAGGAAGAATTAGATGGCACAAAAAGGTTTTAGCATTTCATACTTTGTCTATATAGCCTACAATTTTTGACATGGGCTAGAACGTGCCCAGTGTAATAATTTTGTTTTCTAGTTATTTTGTTTTCTAGCCAGTTTGTTGTTGTCTAGCAATAGTTGGTGCTCTTTTCATTCTTTCTACACAAGCACTGTACATGATATATAAGGTGTAAGATCATTGATTAATATACAACAGAGAAAATTCTTTCTCACCAAAAGTTCTCTCATATGTCAAAGCAATGAAAGCATCAAACTTTTCTCTTTTGTTACATGGTGTTAGGGGGTATTTTCGTCAGGGCCTAAAACCCAAAATACTACCCCAGGCCTATTACTCCGTTAGGCCCCAGGAGCCACAGGAATGTCGGCCCGTGCCCTAAAGGCTCCCCTTGGTAGCCCAGGGTGGGTCCTAGACTCGTGTGAGTCGGGCGGGCTCCAGACCCGTGTGAGTTAGGGGTAATCATCAATATTGAGATGAGACGTTGTAGAAAGGCGTGGGAAACCATAATCGGGGAAAAGCGAAGAGACGGCATCTAGCAATTCTACCAGAGACCCACGCCATATTAAATGATTGACACCATGAAAACCACACCCCATTAAATGCAGTATGGCAGTGGAGACTCTAGGGAGAGGCATCCCTCTGCCCCAGAACACAAGGTATGGCCCTCCTGATTGAAAAGACCAAGTATAAAGGTCGCCTAGAACTGCGAGGTAAATGGAGGACGAATTTAAGTCTATTGTCAATTATACACAACTGTTGTCTTCTCATTTAAAGCATTTTTTTTTATCTTTTCTCTATACTAATTTTGGCATCGGAGGTTCCTCGGGCCACCCCTCTGCTGCCTTAGGATCCGCCACAAATGAAGACCCTCGCCTCTAAGCAATCCGGTCCAAGGGCGTACGAAACACGACGTTAACATTTGGATCTGTGAGATTCTACTAATCTTATGGTCAAGCATGTCCTTCCTATGCCTTCGAGGACCCGTTATCAGCTGGCACGAGAGCAAGACGAAGGCATGGCAAGCGGCACGAAAGCAAGGTTGGCCACTATGAAGCAGCTCATCGGAAGGCTCAATAACGAAGTGAAGGACCTTCGAGAGGAAAACCAGACCTTCAAGGATAACTTCTGCGACTCAGTACACCAAGACTAGTGTTAGGACCTCAACAAAAATCGCCTTAGGACAAGGTCCTAAACATGTGTGGACAACCAAGATCGGGCCACTTATGGGGTCAAGCCTAACTTTGGAGGACTTCTCTAAGGGTCTAGTGCAGACCCTAGGAAAATTGCGGGAATGGCACGAGTTAATTGGACAATGGCTCACATCTTTCCATTTGACTAGGCCATGGCTTAGCCCATTGACACTACTGTTGACATGCCATGACAACCCCATGGACCCTGCCTTGACACTGTCGCTGACATGCCCTGACAGCTTCATGGACCATCAGCATGGCCAGCACCATCAGCATGTCCAGCACCATCAACATGTCCAGCACCATTAGCATTCCATGGCGTGGGCCATGGAAAGCCCATACTGTAGCCAGCCAACATGCCATAGCATGCCAGCAAAGTTATTGGCCTAGCCGCGTGCTACACAGCGTGCACCAGCATGCTGGCAAGGTTAGTGGCCATGCTTGCTAGGCCAGCCCAACCAGCATGTAGCGCAGCGTGGCAGCATTCCAAGGAGATGATCATCATATTGCAATTCGTAAATAGGTAGTGATTCATTTATCTTTTTCATCATCGTGCAATTCGTGAATCGGTGTTGAATTATTTATCAATCTTATGAGTATTTTCCTTTTTCCATTCAATTACCTATCTTTGTTCTTGTTTATTTCCTAATTTGTTCATCTATATTTTATTGCGTATCAATCATATTCTAAGTGTTATTCTTACTATTCTCTGATTTCTCAAAATATCCATATATTCCAAAAAGAGTCTTCATCTTTCCTTTGTTGAGTAATTTGTTCTTTGTTCATATATATTTTCCTACTAGTTCATATAATTTTCCATTGATCTTATATTTTCTTGCATATTCTCATATTCCAAACACAAATCATGCCTAGTTGATTCCAATTCCATAATTCCTTAGTTCTTCATTCATATAACATCCTAGATCTACCATTCCCAAGAGATCTAGCCAAAATACCCATTACCACATAGTTACCATACACTTTCCTACCTACCAAACACTTCATAAGCCTCCATAGATCCATATTTCATCATAAATATATTCCATAAAGCCATAAAACCTTAGATCTATACTAGATCTATTGCCTCCAACAAGTATAGCCCTAAACCCTAATTCTTATAAGAATTTCCTATATTTTAGGAAACCCTAACCTTAGCCTCCAATTCCTAAATCTTAGGATCTTTCTTAAACCTACTTAAACCCTGAAGATCCTATCTCTTGTTACCCTAGCCAAATTCCCTCAAACCCTAAAACATGTCCTACACTTTTGGATCTCATCTACACATCACAAACCCTAAGATCTATTCTATTTTTGACCTAACCAGAACCCTAGACTACCTAAAACAGCTCTTCCAAAATTTGCAGCCCTATCCATTCACCATTCAAACCCTAGCCTCACTTCACCATACCAACCCTAAACATCACCCAAGTGTTGCCAACACCAAGGGTCATTATCAAGCCGTCCTACGTCGCATCAAATATACAAATTCACCACTTAGATTACTCGAACTCATTATCATCATCAAATCCATCACTAAAAACCATACCTTCATTACCCTAGGACCCTTCATTGCCATAAATTGTTCAAGACCAAGCAAAATGACGATGAGTGTTCGGTCATCATAAGGAAACGCAAGATCCAAAGATCATAATGTATAGGGGCTAGACCGAGATCCCTAACAACAAGCCCAGTGTCAACAAACAGTGAACACCATTCGAGAAAAGAGGAAAAGAGTGACAATGCCCAGGACGAAAGGAAACGCATGCAGCAGGACCTGCGTAACCTTCAGGGAAAGTATGAGGAGGTATTGAGGAAAATGGGCAATATGTCCTCAGTAGACCAACTACTGGTCAGCATAGACCTACCGTACAGAGCGCGGGTGATGGTGGTCACATTACCACCAAAGTCCCGAGTCCTGCCCATGGAAGTGTATGATGGGACCAGAGATCCGGTGGAGCACTTCGAGACCTTCAAGGCCCACATGACACTGCACAAGTTTCCTGGAAAGGTAGTATGCAGAGCCTTCCCATTGACCTTTGTTGAGTCCCACGAGAATGTGGTTCGACTCCTTGGCGCCTAGATCCATTGAGAACTTCAAAGAGTTGGTCGGCTTGATCCTCACTCAATTCATGACCAATCGTAGGCAAAGACGCCCGACCGCTTACCTCCTCACCATCAAGCAAAGGGAAGATGAGAGCCTGAAGACTTACCTGGCCAGGTTCAACAAGGAGCGAATGACCGTGAAAGACCAAGACGAGAAGATCACGTTGGCAGCGTTGCTTGAAGGATTCTGGTCCTAATCGATGTTCATGGCAGAGCTGGCAAAGAAGACCCTTACCACTCTTCGAGAGTTCATGGATCAGGCCAACAACTTCATCAATGCAGAGGATATCCTCCACGCCTTGACTGAGCCTCGACAGAAGGAGGTGGAGGAGGTGCGCAAAAAGGAAAAGGCTCTAACCCAAGGCCCCACCCGGGAGAAGATAGAACTCAAACAGCGGGAGTCAAGAAAGGAGGAGCCCGCTGTGGGAGGCATACGACACAAGTCCAACCATTCGACGTTCATCTTCGCAAAGGAGGAGAAGCAGCAAACCTCGAGGGAACGTTGCTACTGCACCTACCATCGAACCACTTCCCACAACACTGGGAAGTGCCGATCACCTTCAATGGGCTATCATCCACAACGGTATCCACCTTTTCAGCAGAGGGAGCAGGCATGGAGGGGACACTCCAGGGAGAGGAGTCCCGCCCGGGAGCTCCAATAGAGGAGGTGGGAAAGCCTGAGAAGAAGAGACACACAGCGCAAACCGCCCCCACCCTCTTAACAGGTGTACCAAATTGTTTTCCCCTAGGGGAGATTCGCACCATCGTGGTTTCGTTAGTGGAGGGGCAACCTCATTCGGGAGAAAAGCTCACACTAGAGAGGCCCGATACCGAGAGGTTTACTCAGCCTCCTACCAGCCAACAAAGTACCCCCAAACCGAGCCTGCTCCTGTAATCTCCTTTGGGGAAGGGGTATCCTATCCGCACGACAATGCACTAGTGGTCACCATGTAGATCGAAAACTTCACAACCAGAAAAATTCTCATCGACAACGGCAGTTCGGTGGACATATTGTGTTCTAGACATCTTCAAAGATTCGGGTACTATAAGGTCAACACCAGCAAAAATCCCTCTTGACCAGAATGTTAAGTTATCTAAAGATGAGGGGGCCCTACTACCTAATCCTTCTATCTACAAAAGGTTGATTGTGAGATTTCTGTATCTAACTATAACAAGGCCTGACATTTCTTATTCTGTCCAGTTACTAAGCTAGTATATGGATAAGCCCAGAGCACCACATCTCTATGCAGCACATAAAGTTTTGAGGTATACCAAGAAAGCTTTAGGGCAAGGCCTATTTTATCCATCAAAATCATAGCTCCAGCTAAGAGGTTATTCAGACTCAGATTTGGGGGCCTGTTTAGACACTAGAAGATCTATGACAGGTTATTGTGTATTCATAGGTTCATATTTAGTACCCTGTAAATCAAAGAAGCAAAGTGTGGTTTCAAGATCGTCATTTGAAGCCAAATACAGGGCAATGACAAATCTTTGTTGTGAGTTAATTTGGCTCAAGTATTTGTTTAAAGACGTACATATTGAATACAATCAGGCAACAACTCTACATTGTGATAGCAAATTAGCCATCTATATTGCTAATAATTCAGTTTTTCATGAAATGACTAAGCATATAAAAATTGATTGCCACCTTATTCGAGACAAGATACAAAGTGGAAGTATTGTTACTGAGTATGTGCACATTGGACCTCAAGTTGCAGACATCATGACTAAGGCTCTAAACCCTCAAGTTTCTATTCTCATATGGCCAAGATGGGAGTAGTAGATATCTCTCCACCTTGTGGGTGGCTATTAGGTGATGAAATACAAGGTGACCAACTGGCAAGCAATCTGCTAGCACAGCCATGCACCAACTCAAGCTACATCTACATGTAATGCTAATCGTACAAAATACACAAGAAAGAGAGGTAGTGGAATTGAGGAAGAATCAGATGGCACAAAAAGGCTCTAGCATTTCATACTTTGTCTGTACATCTTACAATTTCTGTCTTGGGATAGAACGTGCATACTATAATAATTTTATTTTCTAGTTATTTTGTTTTCTAACTAGTTTGTTGTCTAGCAACAACTGGTGCTCTTTTCATTCTTTCTACACGAGCTTTGTACATGATATATAAGGTTTAAAATCATTGATTAATACACAACAGAGAAAATTATTTCTCAGTAAAAGTTCACTCATATGTCAAAGCATCAAACTTTTCTCTTTTGTTACATACGTAGTTCGATAGATGCGGGCCTGAGCCTGACTAGTCTGTGACGGCTAGGCCTTATTGAAGATCGGTCTCCCTTGACTCAGTCTTGAATTTGGGCAAGCAAGGTGATCCTAATTCCTCTTGTTTGCTAGGAAAGAAAATGGTAGAAATAAAAGAAAAGATCAGGCTGTTGTGCTGGCTTATTCACTTATTCAGTCATGACCTATGAACTACATACCTGGATTTGCCATAGATAATTAGTTTGAAGGCCGGGCAATGCTACACAGCCCCCCATTTTCCTCCCTTGTGATCTATTCTTTTGTTCTTTTCACTTTTTTTAATTTTTAATGAATATTTTAAAGAATTGATAGCAATAAAAATTGTTTTTTAATTAAATAAGAATCAATCAAGAATTGGATACATTTGGGTAATGAGATAAGATTAAAAATTTTCAAAACTTTTCATAATTTCCTTTCCAAAAATCACTCAACCACTAAATACTTTTCAATTCAAATTTTTAACTTTTCATGTAATCATTACCTAGCTAATTATTATGACTTTTACAAACTTAAAAACAAAACATAAAAATTAAAATTTTTCTTTATTTGAAGTATTTCCTCTAAATACTAATACAACTCTTTTAAACTATAAAATTCAAAATTTATTTTAACTTTATAATATTTTTATTCAACTTTTTCTATCTTATTTCTCAAAAGATAAGAAAACATTTCACTACTATTTATAGAATTATGAGATATTCGTTTCTTTTTAATACAATTATTCTAAGATATTATTAGACAATTTACTATATATTCACAAACTATTTAAAAATTATTTTACTATTATTTAAAAATTATTTAATTACTATTCACAGATATTATGAAATATTCTTACCATTTAAATGAGTCCGAAGTCTCCAAAGCAGCCGTAAAAGGTGTTACAATTGATTATTGATATGATATTCATCATGATTCATATTGTGGCCGTCTGGTACAAGAGATCATTTGTGATTAACCTTAAAGTTCAAAGGAATCGAGGGAGATTTAATTTGATTGGCCATTGGTTCGAGAAAGTGCTACAAACAATTCAAAAAATTAAAAAAAAAAAAAAAAAGATAAAAAGGTTAAAAAGAGCATCGCAACCTTTCTGGAGGGTATAAAGGCTCCTTTCAAGAAGGTATGACTTGCGTATGGGGTAGCGCCTTTGGGAGAAAGCTCAATCGTGCTTGTGTGGACGGACCTCTCTCTCTCTGTGTGTGTGTGTGTGTGTGTAGTCTCAATTAATAATGCATGCTGATGTGAAAAAACAATTAATAGCAGAAACATTAATAGGTATTGCCATTTGCAACTCAAAACCCACCTGATTTTTTTATCATCAACATATATCACAAAGGTTTTCTGGAATAAAGATCAACAACGATGAACATTGTTGTTTGATTCACACATATGACAGCAATCACGTGCCATGCAAGTGGGCAAGAGAGAGGGAGAGGGAGAGGGAGAGGAATACAAAATGCAGCATAGGAGACATAGATAGGCACTTTTTGGGCAGATCACGATCCCAGTGCTCTAGAGACAAGACGCTGACAGTACATGCGAATAATTAAACTGCACATTCGATTGCGTGGAGATCGGGACCCGGGCTTTCCATGCTTTTCTCATCAGGCTCGTCTCTAATTTGTTCTTCATGCTCTTCTTTCGCGCCATCTTTTTTCACATCAGGATCACCACCATCAGCATATGGCTGAGCATCGACCGGGTAGACTTCAGAAGCCCCTAGCGTGCTTATGATCACGATGCTTTTTATGTGCTCTGGGAGTTTCTTCTCCCCTGTGACCTTCTTGGTTTTGTTTCTGTATATTGCGTACAGCAGCATCTGAAGTAACCCCAGGATAAAACCCAGGACGTTTGGGAGCTAGAAATTATTCAGGAAAACAACACACAAAGTAAGATGAAAATTAATGGCTGATCACAATTACGTAATTAATATATAGGAAATAAGCCGGGAGAGAGTTTTGCCGATGGAAGTTATATATATATATACTTACTGCAACGCAAATGTCCTTCAGGAACAGACCATAACCAAACCACATTATGGCACTCAATGTGAGGAAAAATGATAGGCTGAACGGCATAAACTCAACACTCCTGGATCGAATTACCTGTGCCTAAAAGAAGTAATGATAGAAAATTAATTATAAATTAAAGAAAAGAAATATGAAAATTATAGTTTTGAATGCTTTTCTACTCACCACAATGCTCAAGGGAGCTGCAAACACACTCACAGAAATTGCAACACATATCCATCCCAGAACTTGGACACGGTATGAACTTTTCACCAGAAACTGTGAAGTGACAACTATCAAGGAAAACGCCCCCATGTTCATAGAAGCAAACATTTTGAGGGTCATATTCTGCAGTCAATTAAAATTCAAAAATCAAAATTATTAGAGCACGAAAATGGGTAATTAAATAAAATCATATATATATATAAATATAGGCCGTACGTCTTGATAAAAATTACTATATATATATCATGATGCATGCTTACCCTGGGAGCCTTTGGGGCGTAAGCAAGGAACATGCTGATGTAAATCATCTCTATGAAACATCCAAATAGGTTGATGGTGATGAGAAGCACGGCATCTTTTTTTTGTAACGCGTAGTACAGCCAAAGCATGGCACTGAACAATGCCACCAGATAAGGTATCGATTGGAAACCTTCAGTTGATTTCTTTCTGAAAATTCGGTAAAATGTCGGCCTGCAATATAATTATCGTCATATATATCATGTATATTCCTTAAACCTTTATTGATGAAATAATAATAATAATAATAATAAATTGCATGTAAGCAACTGAAACAAAGGTGGAGAAATAGAATACTTACAGTGGAGCCAAGTACACCATGAATGAAATGATGTTACCTATATAGCATTGAACAGAGTAGAAATTAATTATATATTTAGTTTTTAGGAAAACTCACTAATTAGTATCCTTGTGTAATGGGTCACGTAAACATACACCAGGAGAACAACTCATAACCGGAAACACGGCTACATATCAACAAAATTCAATAAAATGCATACGTGATAACTCATCGATCTTACTAGTTCATGATATTCATTTGGAGAAATAATACACACACACACACACACATACATATATATTGGTGCATCATCCATTAGACCATCACACACCAGTACCATTCATACAAAAAAGTAATAGAAGATCATATAATATATATTGACGTTACAACTAAAAAAGTTAATATCTACTATAGTACATAACTAAAATCACACATTCGTTAAGAGAGAGAGAGAGATCAAATCAGAGAATAGGAAAAGATAAAAGCAGAATTAGGGAATCGAACCAATTCGCTTAAGCCAAAAATAACATACGTACTATAGAACAAGAGTGCACAAAAACCTTGGAACTTTATGTGAAAGTATACTCGGACTAATTAACCAAAGAAGAAGAAGATCGAGAACAAACGAGAGTACTAGAGACGAGAATTGGTCCTGGTCCGAACTAAATAAAGCTGGTGGTTGCAGCCCTACGTATTCTGACAAAACCTAACTAGCTATCAGAATTATTCTTTCTATATATGTATTTATAGAAAGACAAAGATCATGAACGTAATAGGTGGGCAATGAGAGCATGTATTTTGACATTTACCTAAGATGCCGAAGGTAAATGTCCATGCGTGGTGATTGTTCATAATTGCCATATCGAAAATGAAGAGTAAAAATTCCCCACCCCACACCCCCTCTCTGATCTCTCTCCCAAAAGAAAAATGCAGTTCCTGAAGAAACCTAGCTCTCTCTCTTAGCCAAACCCAGGAATCTCATGCAGACAGTGAAGGTTGGAGAGGGATGGAAAAATAAGGCTCATGGAGCTTCATTTATATACACATGCCGAGGAGAGAAACAGAAGAGTTTGTGTGCGTATTGAACTCGTTCTGGGTTCATGACAGGTGGGGGCATTAGTAGGTAGCGTACCATAAAATCATTCACTCAACTGCAATCCCACTCCCACTGCCGCCCACCCTCGCGTGTCGAAACTCGCCCCACTCAAATGCCGCAAAATTCAGTATGCTGGGGAATGGTACCTAAAGGCTATAAACGGTTTAATATTCAAAACATATACAGCGGTAAAAAGATCTATCCATCATTATAATTATCATCATCCTCTCATCATCTTATGATATGACATTAAATGATAACTTTACAAATAAAATATAATAAATAATTTTTAATAATCTAATACTACGTCATAGAATTATGAGAATTAGGATGATAAGTAGCATTATTTATTAAATTGGGCATTCAGAATGATTTGAATTGATTTCAACTAGTTTAAAAGTCTCTTTCATTCATTTGTGTTTGTGAAATTTTTTTATTTTTTATCAGGCGGGTTAGGTCATTATTAATTATTTTTTTTTGGCACAGGCCGGCCTACTTCTTGTACAAGGATACGATAGATCAACTATATATATACATATATATATATATATATGTTAATTTTTCATCATTATATTACATAATAAGGATATAAAAAATAAAATATGCAACATGAGATTATGTAGTACCTTATTTGAATCATGAATAAGAAAATAGGAGATGAATAATAAGTTTATATTAAATTAGTTTGTGATTGAGCACCAAATACTAATTTTCATGACCTTATAAAATATAGCTAAAGTGTATTTATTTTTTCATAGAGGGAACATTTGAAGCAAAAAAAAAAAGTGAAGACAATTGAGATCAAATACATAAATCAAGCGCTTAATTAAGCTATTTATATTTATATCATATTCTTATTGAAGTTAATTATAAAATAACTCTTATTCTAAATTTTTTTTACATAGGTATGATTTTAAATGTTTGGATTGCACTATATAATATATTTGAATTCTTTTTATTAATACTAAAATATCACATTTAAAATCATCATCAATAGTACTCTAATTAATATAATAAATTGATCAATAAATCATGAGTCATTCTTCAAATAATATTTCGATATTATTTCGGCTTTCAATTGGAATAATCATGTAGCAATATTGTGTGAAGATGATGTAGGCGGGAGGATCGCCGTTACATCACATGCATTTGGGCCATTTCAACAGGAGGATGATAAATACTGGACGCGCATGGAGAAAGCGCGTGACGAGGTTGAAAGAGAGCTTAGCTAGGGTTTTTACGTTACTCCATAACGCAAACTATTAGCTGTCGAGGGTAGAGCTCGATTCACGTGACCTCTCCAAAAACACTCATTTTTAGCCGTTTCTTTTTTCTCTTAATTTCTTTCTATATCTCCCTCTCGCCGAGTCAGCCCTAAGTGTCAATCGTACCACCCCCTCTCTCTAGATCTCTCACTCTTACACGATGTTCACAAGCTTTTATTTTTAATCACTTTCCGTCCAATACCTTGTCAATTTGTCTGATAGTGTCTTCGTGGAAACTAGAAGATTTCGTGTGGTATATGGGAACGCACGTTCTGGCTTTTTTCCTTCTTGAAGCTAGCTAGCCCTTAATTCCTTCGTTCTTTTGCGGTTATGTGTGTACGTCTATATATATATATATATATATATATATAAAGAAAAATGATATTTACAGTCGTGATTGTGCAAGTGCCGCACAGTTTTTTTGAAAAAAAAAAGAATTAATAGGAACCCACATGAAAAAAAAATTAATTTTTTAATTGTAGACCCCATTCTTTTTCAAAGTGATTACGTAACGTTTATACACTCTACGACTGTATGTATTATTTCTAATATATATATATAAAAAACGATTTATACAACAAGTCTATATAAAAAAGTAGACTTTATAAAAAAAAAAAGTGTAAAAGAAACTATCCTTTATTAATAAGATCTATTTTTTTACAAAAAAAAAAATTTGTACGAAACTTGTCTATTTAACGTACAAACGTTACTAGGAAGAAAGAGGACAAATTTGATGAGCTATAGTAATAATGAGGTTGTTATTCTTTCTTGTTTTTATTACCTGTTTTGGATTTGCTCTGCGAATATTAATGCTAGGTGGAGGCGATTCAGGGCCACAGCCAGCTGCTATGTACAGTAGTGTAGTACTGTAGATCGTCTTTTTCTTTTAAGATTTTTTTTTGGGGGTATGTGGTCGCTAATTAGTTACTTTAAGGAGTGCATTACATAATCTTCTCAAAAGAGGGTTCCTTTAGATCATGCATGAGATTATCATTAATACGGTGGCCGGCGGGCGCCAGCTATCAATGTATTTTTCTTAAAAGAAAACGTTTTAATTAATTTTGGTCTATCTGTTAATTATTGTACGTGATCGATCATGAATTGCTTACGCGAGAATATATATATACGGAATCGATCTTCATGCATCTAATTGTTAGTGTTTAGGATCGATCGATCCCAATCATTCATGCCTTAATTCAAACCTATCCATTTTGCGTCACTAATCTCATTAATTGTTTCAATCATATAAATAAAGTTTATGATTGCTTTATATCTGGTTAGGGGAAATGGAATGACGCAATTAAAGATTGACACCGTTGGTTCTTCTGCCCTTTTTAGCGATCTAATCTTCGATCTTTGTATGCATATATATTGTTGACGTAACGCTACTGTTAGCCTTTGCTTTCTGCTCAGCGCCCTTTAGGGCCAAAGTTTTCGATTTAAAAGGCATATTGACATGCATGCAGTACTTTTTGTCACTCATTTACTTATAATAATATGGAATCACACTGCTAATATTTTTTTTGAAAAAAAAAACAGCTAAATTGGTCATCTACGTAATAAAAAACATGCACAAATATATTTATATATATATTTAGGAATAATATCTTTGAACAATATATATATATATATATATACGTACCAAGCTAATGAAATTTGGATCGAGAAATTACTACCAATTTTTGAACGGATTTTAAAAAAAGTAATACGTGCTTCATGATTTCTCTTGAATTTCTTTGATTCATTTGATTTCGTCATATATTTGAATCAAAGATAAGAATTGTCCATCAATCAATCACGAACATGCTGGTGAATCTTTATTCGGCTGCCTCCCCGAAGGCCCCCATACTCCACCATATGGCAAGGGTATTATCAACCTTTGGCTTTGGCCATTGGGTTCGAAACATTCGGAATCCTATCTTCATTTGCTGATCATGATCATCAATATGCGAAGTGAGGTGGGATGAGGAAGATAAGGCAGACCATGCATGATTAGCATTACGAGAACATATCTCTCTTTTAACTTTGGTGCTCTCTCTTTTTTTTTTCATTGAAAAGATAACCAACCGATCATATTTTAGTCAAAGACGCCCGGAAATATATCGATCCATGGTCCCGTTCCCTTCTTTTATATTGCTTTAGGACGTCACGATTTAGCAATGTAGAAAGGGATGAGAATGAAGTGGAATAAGAAAGACAATGATTAGCATTAATCTGTGAAATACGCATGCATGCATACATGGAGCTTTAATTAAATATCTTGATATATAAAGTAATTAGCACCCAATTATTCATCGATGGTTCCGATCGACATGATGATCATTAAGAACACGGTAAGCAAATGAAAAGAAAAACGACCATTCCTTGATTACAAAGATAAAACATATATGTTTTGGCTAGTGATCAATCCCAAGAGGCTATCGTTGCAAGTTGGAACTATATGTCCGACTAGTAATGCAAATCATGATTTGATTACGCGCAAGCAGCGACCATGCATGCATCTTGTATCTGCAGCTCATTCCAATACCATATTGTGTAATTAATGTTCCATTAATATACCTTAATTTGTTGTTTATATATAAAACCAAAAGGGAACTTTGATGTATGCAAGAGCAAGTGATCGATATCAACCAAATTAAAGAGCATATATCTATATATATAATGCGGCGATATTTTCTTTTATAGCTGGGTATGGTGATGAGCTGGCGGCTCAGGTCAGTGCCTGCCTGCCTACCTGCCTACCTACCTCCCTCCCTAATATGCATTTCCCCCCACTGTTTTATGCTCCCTTTTATAACTATATATATATATATATATATTATTTTACAGCTCGATAATCGTTTGGTACTTTACAGCGGTTCAGAGACTACTTGATTAATTAAGATCATGTGATGTCATAATCTTTTAATTTCTTGCTAACTTATCAGATGGCCACTACATATATATATACAAGGCTTAGCAGCTTGATCGTTAATTCATTGAGCACTAACTTGATGTGGGTCTAATTGCCTTTTATTTTGTATACAAAGATTTAAAATTAAGTTCCCTCCCCATCAATTTGGTTCTATGGTGTAGTGGTTAGCACTCTGGACTTTGAATCCAGCGACCTGGGTTCGACTCCCGGTAGGACCTTTTTTGTCTTGTTTCTGAAATTTTTAATCAATTCCAACTAATGCTGTGACGAAATGGAGCTCAAAGCGAATGTGAAAGAACCGATTGATACTTTATTCTTCTTTATTAATTTTTTTGGTCTTAATGTTCAAGGTTTTTCCAAATATAGCCTGTCTGCATGTGATCCTGCATAAATTAACCAACTTGATTAGTTAATAGTCAAATCATGCTACCTGAATAACCATAATAATAGCAATATTAATGAGACATGTTTTGTAATGGACATCTAAGCAGGGCCGGCTGATCCCCAAGGTGAGTTAGGTGGTTGTTTAAGGCCCTACAGTAAAAATGTCTCAAAAATATTAAAAAGTTAATTATATATTAAAATTTTCAAAAAAAAAAAATCTAAACTAAATGAGGTTAATCTTGAAAATTGAAAAAAAAAATTGTCAACTCTATGGTTAAAAAAAAAAAAAACCAAAATAAATACACTCTACAATTTCATCTAAAAATTTACAAAGCTAAAAATTTTGTTTTATATATACACTATGCGGTAAAACTTTTATGGTAATGAAGCACACAAACCAGCCGCCCAATCTTTTAGACTCTAGAGTCAAAATTCTTTGATTATTATTATTATTTTTTGTCTTTCTTCTTCAACACTCCACATAAAAGGTTTCATAATTGAATTCCGTGGGCCATGTGCCTTGACTCTTTTTCAAATTTTGTCTTTTAAAAAATTCTCTAATTTTCATTTATTTCTTTGATTTTGATTATTAATATTAATATATTTTATTTTATTATGCAGATTAATAGTTTTATATAAGAGTGGAGCTCATTTGTTATATTAAAGTGAAGCCCATTTGCTAAATCAGGTTCAATTGTTTTATGTTAATATTTATTTTATTCTAGAATATTCATAAGCATAGTAGAATTTATATAATAGATATTGTTCTTTTTTACTATAAAATATGTCTAATAGAAAATATGCATCTAGAAATAAAAAACTTAAAGAGAGAGAGAGAGAGAGAGAAGAACAGAAAAATTGATTGAATCCCAAAAATAATCTTTAAATAAATTTGTTACTAGCAATAAACAAAATATAATAGAAAATTTAGGTGAAACATTTATAGATGATCAAGAAATACACCAAAACAGACCAAAAAATAACATAATAAATCTAAAATAGAATAAAAAGGATATGGGGATAATGAAACAATCCAACAAAAGGGATCTAAGGATAGTGCTCAAGCATATACTGCTACAATTCCTGCTGGAGAAATTGTGAACAACATAGAAGAAAATAAAAATATCTTGGGCATAATATACAAAATGAATTAATACACATTCGACGTATTCAAGATAGTGAAATCCATAATCCCTATCTTAGACATAATATACAAAATGAACTAATAGACTTGCTAGCAACTGAACTTAAAAATCATATTATTAAAAAAATCAAGAAAGCAAAATATTTTTTAATTATACTTGATTGTACCCTAGATGCAAGTCATCAAGAACAAATGTCTCTCGCAAAATTCTTTGATTATTATAATTATTTTTTGTCTTCTTCTTCAACACTCCACATAAAGGTTTCATAATTGAATTCCGTGGGCCATATGCCTTGACTCTTTTTGAAATTTTGTTTTTTTACAATTTCTCTAATTTTCATTTATTTCTTTGATTTTGATTATTAATATTAATATATTTTATTTTATTATGCAGATTAATAGTTTTATATAAGAGTGGAGCTCATTTGTTATATTAAAGTGAAGCCCATTTGCTAAATCAGATTCAATTGTTTTATGTTAATATTTATTTTATTCTAGAATATTCATAAGCATAGTAGAATTTATATAATAGATATTGTTCTTTTTTACTATAAAATATGTCTAATAGAAAATATGCATCTAGAAATGAAAAACTTAAAGAGAGAGAGAGAGAGAGAGAGAGAAGAACAGAAAATTGATTGAATCCCAAAAATAATCTTTAAATAAATTTGTTACTAGCAATAAACAAAATATAATAGAAATTTTAGGTGAAACATTTATAGATAATCAAGAAATACACCAAAACAGACCAAAAAATAACATAATAAATCTAAAATAGAATAAAAAGGATATGGGGATAATGAAACAATCTAACAAAAGGGATCTAAGAATAGTGCTCAAGCATATACTGCTACAATTTCTGCTGGAGAAATTGTGAACAACGTAGAAGAAAATAAAAATATCTTGGGCATAATATATAAAATGAATTAATACACATTCGACGTATTCAAGATAGTGAAATCCATAATCACTATCTTAGACATAATATACAAAATGAATTAATAGACTTGCTAGCAACTGAACTTAAAAATCATATTATTAAAAAAATCAAGGAAGCAAAATATTTTTCAATTATACTTGATTGTACCCTAAATGCAAGTCATCAGGAACAAATGTCTCTCATACTAAGATTTGTTAATACTTCAACAAGCCCAATAAAAATATAAGAACATTTTCTAGAATTTATTAAAGTAGATGATACTAGTGGAAAATGTATTTTCAATGAATTATTATATGCAATAAAAAATATTGAACTTGATATTAATAATGTTCAATAACAAGGTTATGATAATGGGTCTAATATGAAAGGCAAAGAGGAAAGGGTGCAAAGAAAATTGCTTGATATAAACTACAAAGCATTTTACACGCCATGTAGTTGTCATAATCTTAATCTTGTTGTTTGCTATTTTTTCTCAGCAAAGGTTTTCTCATCTGTCAAAGCATTGGAGTCAGCTGATCCACAGGCGAGTTAGGCTGTTGCCTAAGGTCCCATGGTGAAAAAAGGCCTTAAAAATACTAAAAAGTTAATTTTTAAAAAAATTCAAAAAAAAAAAATATAAACTAAACGAGGTTAACCTTGAAAATTGGAAAAAAAAAATCAACTCTACGGTTTATAAAGGAAAAAAAAATAGAGAAACTCTGCAACTTCACTTGGAAAAGTCAAAAGTCACAATAAATTAAGAAGCATAAATGTTGCAATCTCTGCCAAAAATAATTTAAAACATCTTAGAATTCTCTTTTTATATCTAAAAGTTACAAATTTTATTTTATCTCTCTTTTGTACTCTAGATTTCATTTTCTAATTTCGAACTCTCCTACATCCATCTTGCTCGTATTTGGCATTGGCAGCCTCTCTCATCACTGCATTGTACTTGCAGACGTTGAACGACTTTCTCTATTGTGTTGTGGTCGACGAAGCTCGAAGGTAAACTTATAAAGTTAAAAATTTTGTTTTACATATACACTATACAGTAAACTTTTATGGTAATAAAGCAGCCACGTTTGTGGCTCAGCCGCCCAGTCTTCTAGACTCTAAAGTGAAAATTCTTTGATTTTTTTTTTTGTCTTATTCTTCAACTCTAGGTTTCATAATTGAATTCTGTGGGCCATGTGCCTTGACTTTTTTTCAAATTTTGTTTTTTTGTAATTTCTCTAATTTTCATTTATTTCTTTGATTTTGATTATTAATATTAATATATTTTATTTTATCATGCATATTAATAGTTTTATATAAGAGTGGAGCTCATTTGTTATATTAAAGTGAAGCCCATTTGCTAAATCAGGTTCAATTGTTTTATATTAATATTTATTTTATTCTAGAATATTCATAAGCATAGTAGAATTTATATAATAGAAATTGTTCTTTTTTACTGTAAAATATGTCTAATAGAAAATATGCATCTAGAAATGAAAAACTTAAGAGAGAGAGAGAGAGAGAGAAGAACAGAAAAATTGATTGTATCTCAAAAATGATCTTTATATAAATTTGTTACTAGTAATAAACAAAATATAATAGAAAATTTAGGTGAAACATTTATAGATGATCAAGAAATACAACAAAAGGGATATGGGGATAATAACAACAAAAGATAAAAATAATAACATAATAAATCAAAAATAGAATAAAAAGGATATGGGATAATGAAACAATCCAACAAAAGGGATCTAAGGATAGTACTCAAGCATATACTGCTACAAATCCTGCTGGAGAAATTGTGAACAGTGTAGAAGAAAATAAAAATATCTTGGGCATAATATACAAAATGAATTAATACACATTCGACGTATTCAAGGTGGTGAAATCCATAATCACTATTTTGGGCATAATATACAAAATGAATTAATAAACTTGTTAGCAACAAAACTTAAAAATCATATTATTAAAAAAATCAAGGAAGCAAAATATTTTTAAATTATACTTGATTGTACCCCAGATGCAAGTCATCAAGAACAAATGTCGCTCATACTAAAATGTGTTAATATTTCAACAGGCCCATTAAAAATAGAATAACATTTTCTATAATTTATTAGAGTAGATGACACTTAGTGGAAAAGGTATTTTCAATAAATTATTAGATGCAATAAAAAATCTTAAACTTGATATTAATAATGTTCGAGGACAAGGTTATGATAATGGGTCTAATATGAAAGGCAAAGAGCAAGGGGTGCAAAGAAGATTGCTTGATATATAAACCCCAAAACATTTTACACGCATTGTGGCTGTCATAATCTTAATCTTGTTATATGTGACATGGCTAATTCTTATCCTAAAGTTATTTCATTTTTTGGAATAGTCCAGCGTATTTATTTTTTATTTTCTTCATCAACAAAGCGATGGAAAATTTTGCGAGATAATGTATCGATTCTAACTCTTAAGCCACTCTCACGAACATGTTGAGAAAGTCGAATTGAAAGTATCAAAGCAATAAAATTTCAAACTCCACAAATAAGAGAAACTTTATTGCAACTAGCAAAAATGACTGAAGATCCTAAAACAAAAAGTGAAACTAATTGTTTAGTAGCATATGAAATTGAGAACTTTAAATTCATATTAGGCATACTATAAGTAAAAATATGCAATCAAAAGATATGCATATGGATGTTGCCATTGATCAGTTAAAAGGTCTTATTTCTTTTTTTAAAGATTATAGAAAAAATGGATTTAAATCTGCTATGATTTCATCGAAAGAGATTGCAATTAGTATGGAAATAGATCCAGTATTTAGAGAAAAGAGAATAATTTATAAAAAAAAAAAAATAGTTTGATGAAGATGTCAATAAAGAAACCACACAATTTGCTGAAGAATCTTTTAGAATTAATTATTTCTTATTTATAATAGATCAAGTAATTTCTTCAATTTAAAATAGGTTTGAACAATTTCAAATATATGAAAATATTTTTGGTTTTTTATTTAATTTTGAAAAAATGAAATCACTTGACAACGATGGTAGTTTGCAAAAAAAGAATGTCTTAGTCTTGAAAGCTTTCTAAAATATGATATTGATGGTTTAAATTTATTTTCTAAACTAAAAGTTTTAAAAGAAATTTTACAAATAAAAAAAAACACTCTGATTGATATATTAAATTATATAAAAAGACTTGATTCTTTTCCAAATGCATGTATTGCTTATAGAATTTTATTAACAATACCTATTACCGTTGTTTCTATAAAAAGTAGTTTTTCAAAATTAAAATTGATAAAATTTTATCTAAGATCAATAATGTCTCAGGAAAGATTAACTAGACTAAGCATATTATCAATTGAGAATGAGATATTAGAAAAACTTGAATATAAAAACTTAATTAGCAATTTTGCATCTCAAAAAACAAGAAGAATAATTTTAAATAAAAATATAATTAGATATAACCTAATTTCATTTGATACAACAAAAATTCCCCATTTTAACTTCTCGCCTTAGGCCTCAAAATCTATTAAGCTAACCCTGCATCTAAGGCCTGGTTTAGATAGTGAGATGAAATGATCTGTAAATAATAGTTAAATGATTTGTAAATTATAGTAAAATGGTTTGAGTTAAGATGCTTATGTGATATTTGGAAATGAGAAAGAAATAATTGAATAAAAATATTATAAAGTTAAAACATTGTTAACATTGTTAGAATATAACTTTTTAAGATTTTTTTTGTTTTCAAATTTGAAAAAGCTGATTTTTTTTTCTTTTTGTGTTTTGTTTGAGTGTTTGAGAAAGTTGTAATGATTAATTAAGTAATTATTAGATCATGAAAAGATTGAATATTTAAAATTGAAAAGTATTTGTATTTGTGGTATTTGGATATTGAGATAAGATATGATGGGATAAAATATGAATATTTTGTTATCCAAATCAAGCCTAAATGGATCACATCCCAACAAAATCTAATATTTTTCCCCTACCAGATCGATTATTTTTTCCTTCCACCATATAATTATAGAAGTTTAAATATAATATGCAAATTCTTAATGGCCATCTTTAATCTACTTCCTTGATTATGAAATTTTTAAGTTAAAAGCAATCAACTTATAGATCATAAAGGAATGTAAACTTAGGGCTTGTTTGAAGTTGCGTTAAGAGTTTTAAAAAGTTTTTAAAAAACCTTAAAAGCTCTTTAATGAAAAAATTGGGTTGTATGGATGTTATATATTAAAATATTTTTTAGTTTCAAATAAGATAAAAAGTATATTTGAAGAAAATCATCATTTTGGTGCTTTTCCTCAAACAAACTTTTTTGGATAATACGAAACATAATTTGCATTTTAAAAAGACTATCAATGAACGAAAATATCCATACAACTTTTGTTGACTTGTTTGCTCATTTAACTCAAGTCCCACATGGGTGGGAAGTGAAGGAGGAGCAAATCTTCAAGTCTATAAAAAAGAGATTTAGCATTATGGTTAAGTGCACCAGTCAAATGCTTAGCTAGTAACTTTTGACTCTAGTTAAATTCATTTGTTGTCCATTTTTATAAAATGGAAAGATGAGTTAAAATTTTGCTAGTAGGAAAAGCTTTGTGGGTGTGTTTGGGGTGAGGAGAGAAATTGTGTGATTGTAACAATTTTTCACATAGTAGATTTTCTTCTCTGGGTCTGGTGGTTTTTTTCTTGTTTAGGAGTTTCCACGTAAATATCTTGTGTTGTTATTATTTCTCTATTTTTCTTATTATTCTTGCAAATGGTAGATCCTAGGAGGGTGAAATTGGAAAGTCCAAATTCTCAACAATTGGTATCAGAGCCACTAGGTTCTTTTTGTGGGGTAGAGTTTTGGTGTGGTAGTATGAATACGTATAGTTTAAAGAGGTTCTGTTTAGGAGATTGGAAATTTTAAATATGTCCATTGTGACTCTCTAGTCTTTCCCAGGAACTGACTTAGTGAGGTACTATTCATTTCTACGATAAATTCATCAAAACAATGTCAGGAAGTAGGATTTCGAATCCTATTAGATTTGAGGTAGAGAAATTGGTTTACACAAGGCGTTGAAGGACAGATCAACCCCTGAAGTCAGCAATGATACTAGCTACTGGTGAAAAGGCTAGTACAAAGAGCATATTCGACTAGTGGCTCCAAGTCAGTAAATAAAAATACTGGTATTGATGCTAATGTTATGTCTCTCTCCATGAAAAAAGAGACATCTACATCCTCTTGGCATGATGCTAATTCCCAAAGTTGCCATGATAGAGGATGTGTTAATGTTAGCAGGTCCACAAGTTTGCACACAGGCATTGATTTGACATTGATGCAGGGTGTGTGGTGAAAATTCATGTTGATGGTTGATAAACTTCCAGGAGAGCTAAACATGGAAGTTACACCATAATTTGCAGCAAGGTTATTTTCGACATGAGTTGAAGTGAAATGCTTGGAATTGATTTATTTTGAATGGGTATGCTTTTATGGTGAAGCATGATAGCGGAAGCTATGAAAATCTGCATTGAGGTGGAGCTTGGCTGTGGGACCAGTCAAAATCTCAATGTGGAGATTGTTGACTTGTTTGCTCCTTTAACTTTAGTCCCACATGGGTGGAAAGTGAATGAGGAACAAATCCTTAAGTCTATAAAAAGGAGGTTTAGCCTTATGGTTAATGTGACGCCCCCAAATTCTGCTTGGGATTGAACGGACATTTGAAGCGTCGAGACATGCAACACAAGGTTACCTGCCCCCGTTCATGACATATAAGATGCAATGTTCCTAACATGCATCTAGCATTATGCAATATTCGCAGCGGATAATCTTTTTCTTTAGCAATACTATGCACCAAACTAAATATATCCCAAATACTTGAAATATAATTCATACATAAAGGCATACTAAAAAGCCGTGATCATCACACTAGTCCAAAATGGTTGTGATCAAAAGAATACTTGAGATACAACTCCAAAAGTACAAGTATTAACCTAAGTTAAATACTATACCATCATCAACATCGCACCGTGGCCTAGTCGACCGTATTCAGTTGGTCAGATTCCAATTCTCCTTTGGGTCCTGTAACAAGATCTACCATTCGGGGGAATGGTAGTTGGGACTACCACAGTGAGATTTGATTACAAATCTCAGTAAGTTAACATAAAACTCACACACAGGTTAAAAATGCATGCATGGCAGTAAAAGCATAAATGCATAATTATAGTCATACATAAACATAGTATAACTTGACATATAGCATAACTTAACATGGCATGAACTTAAGCTTAAAACATAACATGAACAAACATAACATGAACGTGAAACATAACATGGACTTGAAATATAGCATGAACGTAAACCTGCATAACATAAATAAGAACTTGAAAATAACATAAATTTGAACATAACATGTACGTGAGTATAACATAACATGGACTTGATCTAAAACTTGACTTATCATGTATTTGATCTGAAACTGGACTTAACATAGACTTGGAATCTTATTCAATTGTCTTGATTAATAAGTGCGTTAATACGTACTCCACAGTTGTTGTGGTCCCACGTATTCAAGTAACATAAAACATAATACGTACTCCACAGTTGTTGTGGCCCCACGTATTCTACATGTCACAATTGCTGTGTCTCATGTAGTGTATGCTCCACAGTTGTTGTGGCCCCATACTTCATGCTCCACAGTTGTTGTGGCCCCATGAATACACATAACATAAAATATAATACGTACTCCACAGTTGTTGTGGCCCCACGCATTATAAGTAACATAAATATAATACGTACTCCACAGTTGTTGTGGCCCCACGCATTATAAGTAACATAAAATATAATACGTACTCCACAGTTGTTGTGGCCCCACGCATTATAAGTAACATAAAATATAATACGTACTCCACAGTTGTTGTGGCCCCACGCATTATAAGTAACATAAATATAATACGTACTCCACAGTTGTTGTGGCCCCACGCATTATAAGTAACATAAGATATAATACGTACTCCACAGTTGTTGTGGCCCCACGCATTATACGTAACATAAAATATAATACGTACTCCACAGTTGTTGTGGCCCCACGCATTATAAGTAACATAAATATAATACGTACTCCACAGTTGTTGTGGCCCCACGCATTATAAGTAACATAAATATAATACGTACTCCACAGTTGTTGTGGCCCCACGCATTATAAGTAACATAAGATATAATACGTACTCCACAGTTGTTGTGGCCCCACGCATTATACGTAACATAAAATATAATACGTACTCCACAGTTGTTGTGGCCCCACGCATTATAAGTAACATAAAATATAATACGTACTCCACAGTTGTTGTGGCCCCACGCATTATAAGTAACATAAAATATAATACGTACTCCACAGTTGTTGTGGCCCCACGCATTATAAGTAACATAAATATAATACGTACTCCACAGTTGTTGTGGCCCCACGCATTATAAGTAACATAAATATAATACGTACTCCACAGTTGTTGTGGCCCCACGCATTATAAGTAACATAAATATAATACGTACTCCACAGTTGTTGTGGCCCCACGCATTATAAGTAACATAAATATAATACGTACTCCACAGTTGTTGTGGCCCCACGCATTATAAGTAACATAAATATAATACGTACTCCACAGTTGTTGTGGCCCCACGCATTATAAGTAACATAAGATATAATACGTACTCCACAGTTGTTGTGGCCCCACGCATTATAAGTAACATAAATATAATACGTACTCCACAGTTGTTGTGGCCCCACGCATTATAAGTAACATAAGATATAATACGTACTCCACAGTTGTTGTGGCCCCACGCATTATACGTAACATAAAATATAATACGTACTCCACAGTTGTTGTGGCCCCACGCATTATAAGTAACATAAATATAATACGTACTCCACAGTTGTTGTGGCCCCACGCATTATAAGTAACATAAATATAATACGTACTCCACAGTTGTTGTGGCCCCACGCATTATAAGTAACATAAATATAATACGTACTCCACAGTTGTTGTGGCCCCACGTATTATACGTATCATAACATGTCTTATCTTTCTTAATGTATGAGATATTAATTAATATCATATACTTTTCTAACATGGCGTATACTTGTAAATGGCATAATATGATTTAATCATAAACATTTCATGGCATACATGTATCATATGGCATACTTAACATGGCATACTTATAACATACATCATTGTATGGCAGAAAAGATTATTTAACAGATAATTATTCATGAGAGATTAAATCATACGTAACAGATAAACATGTAATGACATAGCATGACATGGCATATACGATAACATACATACATAAATTGTAGTTCCCTTACCCATCACACATACACAATAAACTGATAGTAAGTTAGAGGCTAACTTACCTCGATCGTCGCGTTCTATGAGAATAGAGCGCGAAACACGAGGAACTGCACAACAGCTGGAAGAGGAACACTCAAGTCCTTAAGATTTTCACTTCTGAACTCAATTGTCATATTATGAGCACTTGCAACACCACGGCAACTTGAGGTTTCACTATACCCAGAAGAGATAATTTGACTTCATAAAGCCTTTGCACTAAAACAAGTTCATTAAAATTATCAATAATAACCAAACAAACAATTCCTTTCTCAATCCATATACTCTTAGCCATAGTCAACCACAAGATGACACCAGTCACCCCGACTATAATCCATAACACCACTGCTTCGGGACACTGTCATACAGTTTCCCAACACTACACCAACGCTCTACACTTCTCTGTTACGCCATCCAACCCTTCGTGACACGCCATCCGGTGTATCACGACTAGTACAGAGTACACTCACGTGAACTCTCTTCCATTCACACTACAAAACCCATCACTGCGATACACGTCTCACGGTGCATCGCTACGCGACACGGAGTACGCGCTACGCGTACTTCCTTCGCTACAACACTCATCAACACGATGCACATCACACGATGCATCGCCATACCACACGGAGTACACTACATGCGTACTCCCTTCCTTCTACGACCCACATCACTACAGCGCACGTCGCGCGGCGCGTCGCTGCATTACACAGAATACGCTACACGCGTATTCTCTTCACACAACCCGCCGTATCACATCTACGGCATCCATCTCACGCCTATACTTCACAGCACAGTCCACAAAACTACAAAATCAAGCCTAACACTTCACAACCACACTTCGTTTCACAACTACGCAGCGAACTCCACAAACACTAACTACACAGTCTACAGCCAACCAAATCAACTATGTTAAACATAAATAACTAAAGATAGAGGGTTAAGACGAGAGAGATGTGATTGCTGTCGGGAAAGAATCCAAAACTGATAATTTTAGCGGACTGTTACAGTTAAGTGCACCAGTCAAATGCTTAGCTAGTAACTTTTAACTCTAGTTAAATTCTTTTGTTGTCCATTTTTATAAAATAGAAAGAGGTGTGCGTTAAAGTTTTGCTAGTGGGGAAAGCTTTGTGGGTGTGTTTGGGATGATGAGAGAAATTGTGTGATTGTAATAATTTTTCACATAGTGAAATTTTCTTCTCTGGATTTTGTGGTTTTTCTCCTGTTTAGGAGTTTCCAAGTAAATATCTTGTGTTATTATTATTTCTCTATTTTTCTTGTTATTCCTGCAAATGGTAGATTCTAGGGGGTGAATTTATGAGGTCCAAATTCCCAACAACTTTAAAATAATTACAACCTTTAAACTTTCAAGAATTTTTTTGACCAAAAGTCTATAGCTTGATTGACATAATTTCCAGCCTCCAAAATAGAGGTGTGGAGTTCGAAACCCCCCTCCCCAAAATGTATAAAAAAATTTTTTTTTAATGATTTAATCATAATTTTTAAAAAATCAAATAATTGTCTCTTCTACATCAAAAAACACTTTTTTCATTTATTTTCAAGCAATTGTAACATGTTTAAAAGTGTTTTAACACATAATTACCAAACAGTAAATACTTTTTAATAGCTAAGCTTATTATTTAAGTTATAAGCCCTAAAACTATAAGTTATATTTCCCACTGCAATCTCAAACATGCACTTATACTTGATCCCAACCATTCATCAATTTTTTTATTTATAAAAATGACTTATTTTTATCAGAATAATTTGATTATTTCAAGTCTTAAAATATAAGAATAAAGTATTTTGGTAACTTATGCCTTATTTGTTTCCACAATAATTCTCATCTCATCTAATTATTATAAATTTCTTAAATTTTTATACAAAATAAAATAAATAATTTAATTATTTAAAATTTTAAAATAAAAATAATATTAAAAAAATATTTTAATAATATTTTATTTAATGTTAACTTTTATCGCATCTGAATTTATCTCATATGCAAAAATAAACAAACTTTTAAGTTGTTGGGCTGGGTAACAGGTGGGAATCCAAGCGCATTCTTTTAGATATATTTTTCCAAAAAGAAGTAAAATTTGAATTTATTAGTATAGGTGGGCGTGATGGCGAGTATAAAACGGACGGACATTGCCCAAACCCACTCGTTCATGTTTAAGTCTAAAATTACAGTTTTAACATTAGATCCTAGCAGTTTTTCTTGTATAGTTTTGTTAGGTACTTCCAATTCAGTGAACCAAATCGCGTATTAATGATTTTTTTATTGAAAATTTTTTTTAAAAAAAAAATAGAGAGAAGAAAAGATATTCTATTTCATAAAAATTATTTCAGAAAAGATATACTATTAATTTCTATAGTATTCCGAATGTGTGTCCCAATTCTTATTTTATTTTTGCACTTAGTGATGAAGGAAATTTTTTTAAAATAATATTTTTTATTTTTTATTTTTTTAAAATGTTTATGATGGTTAAAAATATGTATGAAAAATAAAGAAAGATAAAAAAATAAAATGCATCATTCGGGATGCATTTTCGGGATCTTTATTCGGTGACTCAAGTACCGCTCTATTGAGGGAATCATTCTTTACAAATATTGTGCACTTGTGTTTCTATTAATATACATTGAATTCATCATTGCCCTAACTCCAAAAATCTCGTCTATTGTTTCTCTTTTTGTCTTCTTTGTTTGGCATAGCTTTTAGGTCGAGCATATGTTCTCTTCATTCTCGTACTTTTCGTCAATTTTGTGGCTAATCATTGTAGTTTGGAGATTTGATGTATTTTTTTATTATTTCTTGGAAGTTTTGTTGAATTTGTTATGATCTCACAAGTGAAAATGGCGAAGGGTGGGACAGGATTGAAGCAATCCTGAGGTGTTGTTCAAAAAATTACCCTATTAAGTTGTAATTTTTTTTTTTACTTAACTATTAAGTTGTAAGTTGGTTCAATCTGGAGATTAGTAATTTAATGATTAAATTAATTTTATTTAAGGGGAACATGACCAAATGAACATAACATTAATTATTTTTTTTAATTTTAAAAAGAGAAATGATATTTGCAAATTTTAGGATGTATAAGTTTCATGCATTTCTTTTGAAAAAAATAAATAAATATGGAGTGTAATGTTAAATACAATCTATAAGCCTCACACATCTCATTTGAAAAAAAGTAGAGTCTACCATTAAAAAAAAATGATTTATTCATGTGTGTTCCATAGTTATCCTTTTTTTTTAAAGGGAGTACGCAACACTTACATATTCTAGATTTAAAATTGAACTCAACTCAAATAAGTTCAACTACTTCCATATTCCTAACGTAGCTATATCCAACGAAAGTGAGATTATTTTAATATGTTTGGTAAGTACAAATTTTTTAAAAAATAACTTTCATTTTCAATGAAATAAAATTCTATTCCATAATTAGACGTTCTTGCATTAAATTGAGGTCTAGAAAGTGAATTGAAATAAAAGTTGAAAGTTGAATAAAATATTGTTAGAATATTATTTTTTAATATTATTATTATTTTGATATTTAAAAAAATAAATTGTTTATTATATTTTAGATAAAAATTTGATAAAATTATAATAATTAAATAAAATGAAATGAAATGAATTAAAAGGCTTTGTATCCTGACATTCCCTAAATAGTTTCTTCTTTTTTCTATTGTACTAGTGGTAAACTAGGCATTGTTAAATTTTGGCAAAACTTTAGCTAGTTTGCTTAAAATACATCTACATCAAACTAGTTAAATCTACAATAAATTTTTCCATTATATTCTTGGCTAGCTAAATCTAGCCACCCAAGTTGCTAGCCAAATTATTTTTTGGCCTTCAAATAATCTTTCCGCTTGTAGGAGGTACTAAGGGTGAAAATCGATAGCTATGGTTCGGTTTCGATCGAAACCGATAACATGTAAACATGTCTAAAATCAGCTGGTGAAGGGAAGAAAACCAGCGACGTCATTCATGCGTTAATCTAGTCGGTTCGCCAGTGTCATCAGTGGTGCAATGAGAGAGAGAGAGAGAGTGTGTGTGTGTGTCAACGTATTGAGAACGTCACGATGAGAGAGAAAATGGTGCCGCACTATGCAACTGTCGTGTCCAAGTTGTGATGAGAGAGATATGGGAGGTGTGTTGATGTCATGATGAGAGAGAGAGAGAGAGAGAGAGAGAGAGTGGAAAGTGAGGAGAGAAATGAGATTGGGAGAAGAAGAGGGATAGGAGTTTGGTATATTCAAACCCTAATTCCAAATAATATGTTCGGTTTAAACCAAACATTATTTCATTTAAAATTTTTTTTTCTAAACAGTATGTATACAATAACTTAAAAATATATATATATATTATATTGTCTGTTCGGCAGTTCTGGTTCAAACCGCGATTGAACCAGCCGACATTGGTCTAATCAAGTTCCCACCACCTGTCAATCGATTTTTCACTATTCCTGACTCCAGGGGCCGGTTCCCATCAATGCCAACCGATTCAATCGATTCATGTACAACCTTAGGAGGCACAGCGTGCAAAGTTTCTTATTCGATGAATATAAGGCTGCAAGTATATATTTATCTATGTTTTTACCTTTTTGCTTACAACAGAAATGATATATACACAATATATTTCACAATAATTACACAACACATATTGTAAAATAAGGATATTTTTGTAAAGTGATGTTAATTTTATAAGATAGTTTACAAAAAAAAACCCATACTTTTAAACATTATTGTGTAAAATGTGATGTGTGTTTATAATTTTCCATATAGAAAAGGGAAGATAACAACAATAGCAAATGTGTGGCCTTCCCATCATTGTATTAGAAGAACAAGCAAAGTTTTATTTTGAAAAGTCAACAAAGAAGTAAATGCTTATTGCTTTTGATATTTTCATTTATTTTAATTCTAATAGTAATTAGAATATTTATTTATTAATAAAATAGTATTAAATTTAAAGAATTTGTTATTTGATGTTGTTGAAAAATGACTAGCTAAATTTGAAAAAGTGAATTTCTTAATCAAAATTTGGTTAAAGAATGACTAGGCCACTACTAAGACTCTAAGAGCATTGGCAATGGCCTACCCATTGCCAAGTCTAAAGTTTAGCTAGAATGGTAACTTTTAGCTATAGTATCAAGTTTTAACTAAACCAGTCTACATTGGTTTAATTATTTTAAATGTAAAATAATAATATAATATTATATATTTTAATAATATTAATTTTTTTAATATTTTACAAATACATTTCATATATTAATTAATAATTTTATTAAAAAATAAGGACCAATCTCTGAGCTACAAAAGGACCAACCTCTTGATGTAAAACAGAGTCTCTCTTTTCTAATATTTTTAACTTAATGAGACTTCTCATACTCCTGGATAACATTGTAACCCTCTGTCTGCTCTCCAAAATCCTTAATTACAACATAGGAGCAACCAACAAATTTTCTCGCTCTCTCTATAATCAATTTTACACTAACTAGACCACTTGCCAAGAGTTTTAGCACTAGGCACTGTCATTAATTTGACACAGTGATTGGTACAAAGAGCCTTCACCAATTTAACATAATTTGGCTGGTTGCAATCCTCTACTATTACACAGAGCTGTGCAGCATGCTTTTCAATCACCTTGGCACCTTCATGTAGCCCTCGTGCAAGCCCACCATGAGCGAGTGACTTCCTTAGCACAAGTTGCAAGGCAGTCGTGATATCCATGGTTTCACCCAAAGGTGCGGGTGTAGTCTCAGTTGCAACAGAACCTTCCCGACATTTCTGGTTGATGTTTGGACAAGATGTCGCTTTCTTTGAAGAGTGTGTTATACAGATCTGCACTGATATGTACTCGCAGAGGAACGAGGGAACGATTGAGCTGCTGACCCCCATTACCTTCACCACTGAAAGCCAGCCAAAGAAAATCTCAACAATTGCATGCGAATGCATCAAGGAAATATACAGAGCACCATGCTCAACCCCCTGCAACCATGCCCAACCAATCTTTATTTTTGTTGATTAAAATACAGCACCTACTCCTATGAAGGGAATACGAGGGAAAGAGAGAGGGATTGTTGGACGGGAAATAATAAATCAATATTTTGATCCTCCTATAGTAGCTCGCCAACAATGGCCAGGGATACTAATTTACTGTAGCACAAAGCCATGATAGCATAAGTTTAGTTAGTCCGATGTGGGATCTTTTTGACAAATATAGCCAAATTTTGGACTTACATTGGGCAATGGCAATGCTTTAAGAGCGTTAGTAGTGGCCTAACCAAAGTTTGGCTAAAATTTGACTAGAAAATTCATTTTTATAAATTTAGCTAGTCACTTTTTAACAGTACTAAGAGCACTAGTAGTGGCCTCAATAAACTTTAACTAAAATTTAGTTAAAAAATTCACTAGTAGTGGCCTCAATATTCTAATTGTTGTAGCATTAAAATATTTCACTAAATTATACTGAAATTCTAGAAAAGAACCTGCGGACATCAAAATCCAATAAAATCAAATTTCCACTACTTTATAAAAAATAAATTCTACAAAGGAATCTTTAATGTTGATTCTTGTTGCGGAACCCAAGAATGAGGAAGAAGACCAAAGCAAGCATGAAACGAAAAGAAGCAGCTAGCGGAAATAGAATTTTTTATGCTAAAATATTATTTTGGCCAGTGGCAGTGGCTTAATATATTTGGCCAGTGAGAATGTTAAAAGTTAAATTTATTGTTCATTTTTTGAGTCTACTACAATCTTATTTTGTGCAATTTAGTTAAATTTTAGTCAAATTTTATATTTATAGAGTCCACTACTAGTGCTCTAAATAACAAACTCTTTAAATCTATCATTATTATATTAAATTATTGATTTTAGACTTTTTATTTATTTTAATTCTAATTATAATTTAAATATTTCTTTGTTATTTAAAAAGTATACATTAATTTTCTAACGATTATATTATTCCAACAGATATAATTTTCTAACGGTCTTTTTTTACAACGTTTATATTCTTTCAATTGATATATTTTTTCAATAATAATATCTTACCAATAGATAATTTTTTCAAGCTTATTTTTTCCAACAACTATATTTTTAATTGATGTCTCCTAATTATTAATTATTGGATGAATTGATCAGGAATGCAATATAGAGGAAATATTTGACATAGAAGAATCCACTTGAAATAGCTCCAAGATTTTTTTAATTTTGTTTTTGTTTTGGTTTTTTTTAAAGGCTAATTAATGGACCTGAAAAAATATCCAGTCTTATTTTTGAGATAACTAAAAGGTTTCACATAAGATTGTCTTAAAAGGTAGTGATCTATTTTTTAAAAGCAAAATCAGCCAATTACTGTGACATGATTTATTATTATAAACAAAATCATCAACTTTTTATGTAAGGAAAATTATTTAAGAAAAAGAAAAATATCAAATTTACTTTACGTTTATATTGAGTGTAGAAAATTTTTAAACCACTTAACTATAAATTGACCGAAATTTGATTTTGGTTTAACCATATATAAAGAATTTCAATTCATTTTATTTAATTGTTATAATTTTTTAAAATTTTTATATAAAATATAATACGTAATTAAATTTTTTTAAATTTAAAATAATAATATTTTATTTATTTTTTAATTTTTATCTAATCTAACTGTACAATTCCCAACTCTGGACTTCTCCTTCGTTTATCTCTCGATCGTCTCGAACAGAGAATTAGCCTGTAGTAAACGCACAACCATGGAGAAATTTAAAACCCTAGAAATCGTCCGGAAGACTCCGAGCTCACGCGTCTTCCATCTCTACCTGAACCGCCCATCCCGTGGAAATGCTCTCTCCGTTGACTCCTTCTCCGAATTCCCCAGAGCCCTGGCCGCCCTCGATCGGAACCCAGACGTCAACGTCGTCGTCCTATCGGGCGCCGGCAAACATTTCTGCGCCGGTATCGACCTCACAGCCCTAGCTTCCATCACCTCCCTATCTGGCGATCGCGGCCGGTCTGGAGAGAAGCTTCGGCAAGATATCAAATTCCTACAGGACTCTATCACCGCGATCGAGCGGTGCCGGAAGCCGGTTATCGCTGCTGTCCACGGGGCGTGTATCGGCGCTGGCGTTGACATCGTGACCGCCTGCGACATAAGATGTTGCACGGAGGACGCGTTCTTCTCGGTGAAGGAGGTGGACTTGGCGATCACCGCCGACCTTGGAACGCTTCAGAGATTGCCCGCTATCGTCGGGTACGGTAACGCAATGGAGTTAGCACTGTCGGGTCGGAGGTTCTGGGGTCCCGAGGCAAAGGAGTTGGGCCTGGTATCTAAAACTTTTTGCTCCAAGGATGAAATGGACAAAGGAGTCGGACTTTTAGCCGAGGGTAATCTTGTCTTTTCTTGACATCTTTATTATTCATCTTGTGACTATTATATATCTTGCCTTTGTTTTGGGTGTCAACGTGTTTGAGACTCGTTATAATTGTAGAAAAATTAAGGTAATAATATTGTTTTTTTCTTGTGAGACCCACTTTAACAGTGTGTTGGACGTACGAATAGAGCCAGGTTTTTATTTAAAAAAAAAAAAAAATTAAGACAAATGGTCAGGTATTTTTTTTTAAGAGACTAAAACTATAGAGGTTTACTTTTTGTATGACTTCGTGCAGGGGCGGAACTACATTGAGCCTTGGGGGGCTTTGGCCCCCCCAAAATTTTCAAAATATGATGAAATTTAAAATTTTACAAGTGTTTTTTTTAAGTAAATTATATGAAAATTAATAATTGACTCCCCCAAAATTATTTTTTTATAACTTGTCTCCCCCAAACCAGATTTTCTGGTTCCGCCCCTGACTTCGTGTATAATTTTTTGTCACTAAATAAAATAAATGTTTGCCCAGGCATGAAGAATGGGGATCAATAAACTTGAACAGCAAAGAGGATGGAATTTACCGTATGCTTATGGATAATGACATAGATATATATTGGCAATTCAAAATATTTGTCTAGAGTTCCTTGAGTCGGATTTAAATCTCTCTTCTTCTTTTTTTCTCTAGTTTTTATAAATAGGGAAAATGGTTGTGGCATGCAGGAATTGCTTCCAAGTCTCCCCTAGCTGTCACAGGGACAAAAGCAGTGCTACTTAGAAGCAGGGATCTGAGTTTGGATCAAGGGTTGGATTATGTTGCCACTTGGAACTCTGCTATGCTGGTGTCCGACGATCTGAAGGAGGCAGTCTCCGCACAGACTCAAAAAAGAAAGCCTGTTTTCGCCAAGCTCTGATGCTGCAGCCTGCATGCAACCCCTTGCATTTCACTGTCCAACACTTGATGGGTTTATTACATTCAGATTGGAAGGTGGCTTTCTTCTCGATTCCTTATCCGATAATCCAAGCTCGGATAAGGAAGAGATTAGAGGGCCCCATGGAGAATGTGGTCAGATTGCTATCTCATTTGTTGTTGTATTATTGTCGATGAAACTTATTTTATTGCATCCTGTTACAAGATCTCAGGACAAATTAAACCTTGGGATGTCTTAATTTAGGTGCTGTCTGCACAAAGGAGATAAGTGGATAACAGCCATAGACATGTTTCTGCAAATGAGCAAGAGAATCCCAAAGACGAAAGTATTAGGATTTGTGTGTGTTGTGTGTGTTAATATCTCCTCATTGGATCAGTCCAAACCTATATGTTGAAGAATTCAACTAGCGTTCATGATAGATAGTTATAAAATAAGTTAACGAAACACAACTAGTGTTGGACTTGAAGGGAAGTTTAAACAAAAAGATTGTTATCTCAATTTCTCATGTTTGTATAATACTACAATATATGCACAAGCAAGGTTACTAATATCACACAATGAAAATACTCTAGCTACAGGTCATTTATCTCCTACAGCAGATATATGCCGTTTAGCATGAAATCATAAGTCTGGGAAGGGTTAATGTTGTACATTTTTATTTCTTGATTATTATTTCATTAATTCTTAGTAAATATTTTCTATTACTAGAAGCTTACCATTTGTAGTAGAAGGCAGTTAGTTTGTTACAAACAAGTGTATATATTTAGGCCATCACTGTACAGTGCTACACATGACTTTTATAAGAAATAATATTTCATATTCTCTCCAACTCCTCCGTGTGAAATCTCTCTATTTTCATTTATTCTAAACCTCACATGGTATCCGGAGCCTTGAGAGCACCATCCATGGAGGATCCCCTTGACAGTTTAGACGATTCTTCTTCTCCCACCCACCCATCCCTCAGTTCATTTCGGCAATCCCATAGAAACCAACCGTGCTGTGAAGCTGACTCGTTACCCTAACCTTACGGACCCTAGCAACCCATTTCGTCTAGACACCAGCGACAGCCCTGCCGTTATTTTGGTCACAAATTTACTCACCATTGACAATTATTCTACCTGGTCACGTGCGATGCGCAGAGCACTTCGTGCCAATAACAAATTAGGCTTCATCTTTGGCTTGATTCCTAAACCAACTGACCCAGATGATCTCCTCTTCAATCTGTGGGAAAGCTGCAACAATATGGTGGTTTCCTGGCTACAAAGCTCTGACTCGACCTTGAGGATTGTTTTTCTCATCAGAACGGACCTCGAATTTACCAGTTCAAGAAGACCTTAGCTAGCCTCCTCCAAGAATCGGACATTATAAGTGTTTATTACGGCAAGCTAAAAACCCTATGGGATGAGTTGTTGATTTATGATTCTATTCCTGTTTGCAAGTGTGGTTCAATGAAAATTTTATCTGACCGTTACCAACGAGATAGTGTTTTCCAATTTTTGATGGGGTTGAATGACACTTACTCTCCCGTATGGGATCAAATTATGCTTCTCGACCCATTACCTCCTCTCACCAAAGTATTCTCCCTCATCCAACAACAAGAACGTCACTACCAAATGGTTTCTGCCTCTCCTTCCTTTGACTCCATGGCCTTTGCCATCAGACAACCCTACCCTAACTCCAACAAATTCCCTCCCCAATCCAAACCCAAGAAAGATAGAGCTTATTGTACCCATTGCAAAATCACTGGCCACACTTTTGAAACCTGTTTCAAAGCTGGTAATGATGAGGAACCTGTCTGTTCTCATTGTAACATGACTGGACACACGATGGAAAAATGCTATAAGCTTCATGGCTATCCACCTGGCCATACACTATTTACTAAATCTTAAGGTTCCTCTGCTCTTGCTTCTCAATCTGTTTTTGACCTAGAGGATGTCAGTGATGCTCGAGTAGGCCTCACTAAGGCTCAATACCAGCAACTCATGGCTTTACTTCAACCTTGGGAGCTTTCCTCTGCTATTCAGCCTTCTGCTAATAAGATTTAGTCCAATTTTCCCACCACTTCAGCCCCTCACATTTATGGTATATTGTTTTGCTTATCCACCAGCACACACAACATTTTATCTTCTAAACATCCTACTTGGATCATTGATACAGACACAACAGACCATATGGTATGTTGCCCCTCTTTGTTTACCACCATCACAACTACCATTTCTCACTCAATCAGATTACCAAATGGGACAAATGTCCCTGTCACACACACTGGAACATTCCAGTTAACCCCTTCCATCCTTCTCACTGAAGTTTTATATGTCCCATCTTTTAAATTCAATTTGATTTCTGCCAAGAAATTGGTTGCTACACTCGATTGTTGTCTAGTGTTTTTCTCTATTTTTTGTCTCATACAGGACATTTTCTTTTGGACAACGATTGGGAAGGGTCAAGTGAGGAATGATCTTTATTACTTGCTCAATACTGTTGTTTCTCCATCTACTCTGGTCACCACACTTCAACCACCCACAAAACACTCCATCACAGCCTCTCTTACTACATATAATAATGTTACTGACCTATGGCATTGTTGCCTAGGCCATCTTTCATTTCCAGTTTACAGATGCTATTGTAAGAGGCCATGTTTCTCCTATTAATACAAAATCATGTTATGTTTGCCCATTAGCAAAATTTTATAGACTTTCATTCTCTCATAGCACACAAAACGATCAAACCTTTTCAAATAGTGCACTGTGACCTCTGGGGACCAAGTTCTGTTCCTGCCTATGATGGTTCTCTTTATTTTCTCACCATAGTCGATGACTTCACTCGAAGGACATGGTTCTATCTCCTTCACAATAAAGCAGAAACCAGAAAAAACATCAAATCATTTGCCAACCTTATTGAAACTCAATTTGACCTAAAAATTAAAATCCTTAGAAGTGATAATGGCAAAGAATTCCAAATGCAAGAATTTTTCAACAAAAAATGCATCATACATCATACTAGTTGTGTTGCCACACCCCAACAAAATGGGGTTGTGGAAAAAAAGCATCAACACATACTCAATGTAGCTCGGGCCTTAAAATTTCAAGCCAACATCTCCCTTGAATTTCGAAATGATTGTATCTTAACAGCCACATGTCTCATCAATAGGACCCCTAGTCCATTGCTTAACAACAAAACTCCATTTGAACTTTTATTTAATTCTCCAACCTCTTACTCTCACTTGAGAGTTTTCTATTCTCTTTATTTTGCTTCCGCGCTACATTAAGGTAGGAAGAAATTTGATCTTAGAGGTCGCATGTGCATCATTCTTAGGTATCCTTTTGGCACTAAAGGCTATAAACTTCTTGACCTTGATTTTGAGTCAAGATCAACCTTCATCTCACGGGATGTGCTATTCCATGAGTCCACTTTTCCTTTTCACACCATAAATAATCACTCATCTACTTCTTCTTCTAATCCCACCCTCATTTTCACGCAGCCCTTACTTGATACACTTGACTTTCCCATTTCTTCCCCACATTTACAATCTCCCACACCACTCCATACAGTCACTCCTTCACCATCCCTTGTTCCCTCCACCTCATAACTACCTCACCCCTATTCTCCCACATCTTCACCTCTCACTTCCACATCTAATACCCCATCTAACCCTCATCCACGCAGGTCCACCAGAGTAAAAAGATGGTAATCCTTGCTCTCTTGCTAGTTTTTTTGTCTTACCAGAAATTTTTCCCTGCTTTTACTATTTTTTCAACTTCCATTTCAACCATTTCTGATCCCACTACTTATAAACAAGCTATGAAACATCCTGGTTGGTGTCAAGCCATGGAAGCTGAATTGTTAGTTTTAGAACAAAACCATACTTGGGTCATCACTAACTTACCTCTTGGAAAAAGGTTATTGACTGCAAATATGTCTACAAGTACAAGACCAAGTTCAACGCTGATGGGCCTATAGAAAAGCTAAAAGCAAGGCTTGTAGCCAAGGGGTTTACCCAACAAGAATGAATAGATTATACCAAGACTTTTTCCCCCATAGCCAAGCTTGTCACTGTGAGGGTTTTACTGTCCATTGCTGTTGTTCATGTCTGGTCCCTCCTACAATTTGATGTTAATAATGCATTTCTCAATGGAGAATTGGATGAGGAGATCTACATGCGTAAACCACCCGGTTACAACAAAGGGGGACCAAACCAAGTATGCAAACTTCTCAAGAGTCTCTATGGCCTTAAACAAGCCTTACGGCAATAGTATTCTAAATTCTCCTCCTCACTCATTGCTTTTGGTTTCCATCAATCTAGAGCTGATCATGGTTTATTTACTAAATTAGATGACACTTCTTTCACAGCCCTTCTAGTTTATGTAGATTATATTATTGTTGTTGGAATTGTCCATCCTCTATTGCATCTCATAAATGCTATCTTAACACACACTTTAAGATTAAAAATCTTGGTTGTTTGCACTACTTTCTTGGCTTGGAAGTTGCTAGATCTTTCAAAAGAATTCACTTGTGCCAAAGAAAGTATGCTTTGGACATCTTGGCGGACTCCGGTACACTTGGCAGCAAGCCTCTTCAATTCCCTCTTGAGCAGAATTTCAAACTTAGCAAAAATACTGGAGTTCCCCTCTCAAATCCGAGCACTTATAAACGACTTATAGGTCATTTGCTATACCTCACAATTACTAGGCCTGATATATGCTATGTTGTCCAGCTCCTCAGTCAATTTATGGATCACCCAACCACTTCACACTTGGCCATAGCTCATAAAGTTCTTCTCAAGGGCTGCGTTTGGGTACTAATAGTACCTCAACTCTTCTCAACACTTATCACTATTATTCATTACTTTATTATTACTTTTACCGACTTTTACTACTATTCCTTACTTTTTACCTACTTTTTATTACTATTCATTATTTTATTATTACTTTTCACTTACTTTTTACTACTATTCACAATTCTCCTCAACACTTCTCAACAACCAAACCCATTATTTGCTCCTAGTCAAGGCATATTGCTTTCCTCTTCTTCCCAACTGCAGATCAAAGCATACTGTGATTCTGATTAGGCATCATGTCCTGATACACGTAGAAGTGTTACGGCTATTGTGTGTTTCTTGGGGACTCTCTGGTTTCTTCGAAATCCAAAAAACAATCCGTTGTTTCTCATCCCTCGGCTGAAGCTGAGTATCATTCCGTGGCTTCTATATGCTCTAAAATTACTTGGCTACGCTATCTGCTCACTGATCTTCATATTCCATATCCACAAGCTACATTACTTCATTATGACAACCAAGTAGCCCTCCATATAGCTGTCAATCTTGCTTTTCATGAAAGAACGAAGCACATTGAATTGGATTGTCACTTAATCTGGGATAAGATTAAAGAAGGAAGCATCACCACTGCTCACATTGCCTTAAATAGCCAACTAGCTGATATTTTTACCAAGGCTTTGCCCATATCTTCTACAGCAACATTTGTCCAAGATGAGAATAGTGAATCTCTATTCTCCATCTTGTGGGGGGCTATCACACAATGAAAATACTTCAGCTACAAGTCGTTTATCTCCTACAGCAGACATATGCCGTTTAGCATCAAATCATAAGTCTGGGAAGGCTTAATGTTGTACATTTTTATTTCTTGATTATTATTTCATTAATTCTCGGTAGATATTTTCTATTACTAGAAGACTACCATTTGTGGTAGAAGGCATGAGTTTGTTACAAACAAGTGTATATATTTAGGTCATCACTGTACAATGCTACACACGACTTTTATCAAAAAGATTATTTCATAGTCTCTCCAACTCCTCCGTGTGAAATCTCTCTGTTTTCTTTTATTCTGAACCTAACAACCAATGAAATGAAAGAAAGCATCCGGTTATTTCTTATTGAGTGATATCTTATGATCATCTTATGAAATTATGGATTTGTCTCGAGATTTCAAGGAGGTGTCTTAACCGTAGAGATTTCCTTCGTGATTTCGTTTTGTGAGAGTGGCCCTCATTTGAATCTCCCAAAGCCTTCACAAAAAGAAGAATGTATGGTGAACACTGATAACAAAGATGGGTCAGACACATTTGTCAATTCTTTCTCATGAAAAATGCTCTCCTCACATGATCTCTCACAGTAGAGTTAGGTTGTGCTTGGCCACTAAAATTTTTCATCTCAAATATAAAATTTTCCTCTCATCATTACAACTTTTCCAAATCTCCATATAAAATATAATAAACTACTCAATTTTTTCTTAACTTTTTCAAATTTCAAAACAATAATAATATGAAAATATAATATTTTAATATTTTATCTTAAAATTCAAAATTCTTATCTGAAAATTCTCAATAGCCAAGTAAAACCTAGTGATACGTGTCATTTTGACCAGTCGTGTGTGTGATACGTTCATGTATAAAACGTTAAAAAAAATTGAAAGGCCTTAAAATTATTTCAAAAAGTAAAAGATTTGAGAAAATTCAAATCCTACTACAGAGCCACTACACAACGATATACCCAGGCCCAGAAAAAACTATCATGGGATTCTCAACCTGATATGTAGGAGTGGTCCAGTAGGCATGACTCAACCGACAGCCCAAATCTGGAGGCTTTCTCTTTGTCAAACCATCAAAGCAATGAAAATCATCCTTGGAAAAACCATAAACTGAAATTTTCCCAAAACCCTAAACAAAAATCTCAAAATACTCATGAGTAAGTTGATTTACTGAGCTAATATAAGGAATCCAAACTTTTCCAACCATATGTACATATATATATATATACATATTTAATAGTGATCGTATGATGATTATCACAAAAAGTGAGTGATTGATATAACGTGGGGGAAAATCTACAGTACTTAGTCATAGCCTTAAATAAAGCTAATATTACGTTCTCAGAGTCCTCCCGCCCTAGATAATATCTCTCCAACACTCGATAATATGTATACGTGCTGCAGGTATTGCCAATTTTGAACCAATCACCTGAGGGTTTGTCGTTGATATGTGCTGGGCTTACAAGTATTATTGATAAATCATGTAATGTGGAAACAAACACGCCAATATAAAAATATATATATATATAAATACAGAGTACAAAACGAAAGCGTAAGATTCCATGTTAATTTGGCGCTAGCTCTTACACGATCACACTTAGGAAAATGCTGATCCAAGAGCCCCTAGAAAAAGGAATAAAGTTAGAAAGACGATGAAATTTGCTTGTAAAGACAGGAATCTGTCCCTTGTAAGCTTCGTAGAACGAGAGAGTTAGAGTTAAAGACGGAACTACGTACGTACGTATAGGTTGCAATGTGTATGGCAGTGATGATATGATATCAAGCGGGCTAATTCGGTTCACATGCCCAAAGACAAACCCCCCAATCTTTTGTTGTTACTTTGATGGGCTTTTTGAGGAAGTTTCTCTCTCAAGTGTGCCGAGGCATAGAGATTCCAATCCACCAAATGCTGAAAGCAACTTTTCTAGTTTTGACAGTTAATAAAACATGCAGCTCATGGCGATTTACGGATCCAGGACAGGTACGTTTCATGTACCACCATACGTACAAGTAATGTAATATATCGGGGGAACATCTCATTTAACACTGCTTTGAAAATTCTACATCTCTTCATCGAGTTGGCCAGAGGACCCATCCAACCTGTAGCAGTAAGTAGTATTATTCAACCATCCAATCACCAGATACATAGAAATTAATAAAAACCGACCCCATGCATGCACTTTCCAATAACTCCATCCGGCATCCACTACACCATATTATTATTACAGTTGCTGCAATTTTATTTTATTTTTCAACTTCTGCACTCAACATTATATATATATATATATAGACATCATTCAGAGTACATATAATAATATTCGATTAACTTTGGATCGATTGGTTTTATCTGCATGATGAAGAAAACTATATATATATTCACCAAGAAAAGTACAAAAATATACAGAGAATTACTTTTTGGATGGTTTAGCAAGTTGCTGGGGGCGGACCCGACAGGTAGCCAATTGGGTGGAACCCAAATGTTGTAACCTTATTGCCATCCTAAGGTCTGTCTGATTCAAGCAGCTTACGTAGTCAAGTAGAATTGGGCAAAGAAAGATCATATCATCGGGTCTCTATTATGTTTTAAAGTCATACAACTTTTGGTTGCCCATCAGTACTGAAGAAAGACAGCTCTAGCAGCCTCTGTTTAATTGTTTTTATTATATTATTATTATTTCTTTTATCTTTATTTGATGCTTTGCATGTATGTATATATTCTCTTGGAAATATAATGGCATGATGCATTCCCCAACCCAGTTGACGAAATTGTAGCTTCAAAATGAAGAAATGGTCTCTCAAATTCTTCTCAATGGAAAAAAAAGAAAAGAAAAGTGATGACCCCTCTCTCTCTCTGAAAGTCATATGTATCATCTAAGGATCATTAACAGGGTCAAGTTTGAAATTTATGGCGTTTTTTGAATTTCTCTTGTTCTAGAAAACTGCTCTCATTGGATATCAGTTTCATTAATATGTTTGTGTAAAAAAATCAATACATAATTAATAATTACATCTGCATGATGATGATCAGCCGTTGCATGAGATATTTTAAATAACACGATAACATTGTATTTTAATCTATTTTTCCTGAAAAACAGGAGCTAATAAATGGAGTATTTAGTTTCCAGCACCCCTCATAAATTAAAAATCTCAGTGTTCCACCTAAACATAAACAAACCTAATTAAAGTGACTCATGAAGTGAAGACACCGGCCCCTTTAACACATGGAAAATGATGATGAAAGAAAAGGGGTATGATCCATTTATGATTGACAGAAAGGACGGAGCACTATTCCTTCTTCAACATCAATCGCCCTTTTGGGTTTATAATTAACAAAAAAAAAGTAGAAAATAATGTTCCTGGTTCCCATAATTATTGTCCAATATGTAGCCTTAATTTTTTTTTTAAACTCGTTTCAATATTCGAAGAACAAACAAATGCAGTCAATCATTCAAATAGTTCTTAGATTTTTTTTTTAAAGTCAATATTCTCATAAGATATGTCCTATGATCTTTCCCTTGCCAAAGAAAAGCAAAAGATATCCACATGATGAACGTAAGGCTTTTTTTCCTTCCAAGTATAAACTTTTCATTATTGTTGTTACAAAACGAAAACAGGAGCAAATGCCCCAGTCCTTTAAAGCTCTCTCTCTCTCTCTCTCTTTACGAGTTAGTGAGAACATGTTCAGTAGGTGTACGTGTGATCCAATCTGATGTTATTTTTGGATGCTTCAAAGGAGGGCAACTCCCAAGAAAAGTTAATTAATTAAGAACACAAGGTCCCAAAAAAGAAAAGAGGAGTGAAAAGAGAGGAGGGAGGGAGAAGGAAACCCAAACGAAACGAAGCCAGAAAACCAAAACCAAAGGGGATCTCATTTATTAGATAGAGGGAACAAAGGGGCTATTGCTAGATCATAAGAAGCACAAAGACCTTTCCCACTGAAAAACATACTTTACTCAAAACGCAATAATTGCAGGCTTTGACGTTTCCCTCTTGCTCCTTAAAACCCTCTTCAACACCCACACGCAAACTCCTTTGACCCCCCCAAACAAAATAAATAAAATAAAATAAAGCAAGAAATTAATAAAGAAAGGAAGAAAAAGGTAACGAAAAATCATGGCCGCAAATGCAATTTGGCTTACGAAAGCCACAACTTTTCTCTCCATAGAAAATATATGGAATAGAATTATATAAGCAAGTGGGTTGAGAGCAATTGCTTGTGGGAATCTCACATCCTTTTACAATACACATTTTCTTCCTTCTCTATCTCCATCTGTCTGTCTCTTTTCCTATTCAGTCTTCTAAATGTTTAAGAATTATTCGTGGAAAAGAAGTGTTTCCCTTCTCCCTACGGAATCAGGCTTCTTCAATTGTCAATGTTTGAGGCTCCAGCTTAACTAAAATCTCAACCGTCCCACGTTATTCCCACTTCACTTTTTTTAAAATTCCACAACCATCCCTCATATTTCATTCAGATCTACTCCAATAAATAAACTCCATCCTCCTTCTTGATTTTATTTCTTTTTTTATGTTAGAATATACATATATTAATTTATTTATATTGTGTATTTATTAATTTTGAGTTCATCATGCTTCTTGTATGTATTTATTAATTTTGAGTGTATCATGCATGAGTTGGGAGTGCATCTATGACATGGGATCCAATAACTCCATGCTTGCTAATTTATTGTGTAAATCATGTGAATTGTTTAATTAGCTTTTTTCTTTTTCTTTTTGGAAACATGAATTGTTCAATTACTAAGGCTTGTCTGGACACAAACTCATCTCAACCATTGATAGGACCTACTATTTTTTCAACTTCTCATAAAAAAATTTAACTCATCTCAACCTACTTCATACTTAAACACGTATATCAAACTATTTACATTTAAACACATCTTATTAAAATCCACAGACTATTACTATTCATAAAATATCTTAAATCATCTCACTAAGAAAATTTTCTACATTAAATGGGTGACAAAGATAATTTTATACTTTAAATTGAAAATAAATGCAGCATTAATGATAGGCCAACTCAAAAATAAATTTTGAATCTCTTGTTTTGTACATAAGATTCTACGGTATTAAAGAAAATCATACCATTGCTATAAATTAATAGATTGTAAATATATATATATATATAGGGGGTCTCCTAATTAGAGGTCAAACGTACGTACATTTGAGATTGTTCAATGTTTTATATTTTAACTCATGATCATCTAGAAATTAAATATATATGTGTCGAATTATAAGATGTGATCTGCAATTTAAATGAAGCTCGTGGAAACGTAATCATGTTTTGTTTTAGTCGACTTTATATTAAGTTTAATCCTTGGGGAAAATATTATATTAATGGAAACCAGTTTATGAAAAAAAATAATTATATTATGATGTGACGTAATATATATATATATATATTATTGCATGCAAATGTAAAAACACTAGCAAAAAGTGTAGCAATAATATTTTGGAATTAGACGTTTTGCAATATTTAATTGAAAGGGGTAAGGAATTTGAAAATTGAAAGTTCCTTGTTGTCCCAATAACACTCATTTTGAGCTTCTTGGCTTGGTTTGGCCTGGAATCTTCCATTTGCTTAAAGAAATCGATAATCACAATAAGTCACCAGGGGCTATCATTTTAATAACGAGAAATTATATTTACGAGCGTCATAAATTTGTTATAAAATGATAAATAAATATAAAATATATATAAAAAATTAACTTCTTAATAATAGATTATATTTCATTTGTATAACTCTTTATCTAATATTACTCATATAGTAATCCTTAATATTAACAGGAAATAAAAGGTAAATAGTTTGAATAAATTCCTTTCACAAAAAGAAAACGAGTACCATTTACTTATTGGACACGAAAAATTATGCACACACTCTACTACCACATCATGTATCACTAGTCAATCAATTAATGCCATTAAAAATAAATAAAAAATTGCCTAAAAATTCAGAATAATTATAAAGCAATTTTGTATTATGACTAAAAATTATTTGGAAATTTTGAATAATTTAGGAAACGAGCCGTATAATCCATTTGAGGTAGATAGGAGAGGATGTATTTGTCTTTTCACAAGAAGAAGAGAGGGTTTCCATGAGAGACAAGAAGATTTGAGGAAATCTTGAGATGGGGCATGATTTGAAGGTGGCATTTTTGTCAGCTACCATAAATTCGACGTGGGTGCCCATCGTTTTGGGGGGCAAGTAGGTCCCTGACCTTTATTCCCTTTACCCACCCCCTCCATCTAGGCCACAATTATCTATTTATTGACCAATCTATCCCTCCCTAACCGACCAATTAAAAAATTTAGAACCTTAGTTTTTGCAAATTGAGATACCAATGGCTACAGTCACTTGTATTTGTGGAGAACATCCCATGCATTGTCAATGTCAAGAGAGGGGGGTCTTTTCTCAAAAAAAAAAAAATGTCAAGAGAGGGGGGTGACCCCCAACCCCAAATCCCATCCCAATCTCCATGAGTATCGTCTTCAACTTCATATTTTTTACCAAATAAGTAAGTTCATTCAATATTACTGCTGTAGCGTGTACCCTGTACTAATTATCTTATCCTTTTTTTAATTTATCACCATCATGCTAAAATAATATCAAATGCAAAAACAAAAACAAAAATTGCATCATCTTTTCAATTGTGTTTATTGTCAATCGAACTATTAGTTGAGGTTCAAATCTTTTTATTATTTATTGTGTCAAATGGTCATTTGGATATTTAGAATGTTTCGGAATATTTTGGAGTATAATCGAAATGGTTTGACTTAAAATTTTTTTATTAAATTTTAAGAAATGAGAGAGAAAAGTTTGAATAAAATATTATAAAATTAAAAAATTGTTTGAATATAATCTTTATTTTGAAATTTGAAAAAGTAATATTGTTTTTTTTTTGTATGAAAATTTAGAAAAATTACAATTATTAGGTGATAATTAGATGAAAAAATTGAAAATTTAAAACTGAAAGTATTTTATATTTGGGTGATGTTTGATAATAAAATTAAAAATACTTTATAACAATTATATTGCCAAACAGAAATAACCGCGTAAGATCTATTTATGAAGCATATTTTACTTTATTTCTTTTTCTTCCTTCCAAATTCCTGTAAAAGGAAGAATTAAAACAAAAATTCCCATTCATCTACATTTGATACAGAAAAAACAATAAATTCATATAATTATAAAAGAGTTATAGGCTTCATTACATGTTGCATTATGATGTACTAAGCTAGTTAAAATTATAATTTTGTTTTCAAAAATAGTTTAAAAAAAATTATGTTACATATAGTCACTTTTAAGTATTTTTTATATATTTCATTAATGTGATTAATTAAATTAATTAATTTTTGTTAAAAAAATGTTACAATTAATCACGTTAAAAAAATTGTATAAAAGTGGAGAAAATGAGTGCACATCACATTTTTATGAAAAAAAAGTAGAAATGAAATAATTTTGGGGCAATCAATGACGAACAGCTCTACTACTTTTGCACACTTTTTTGAAACTTTTCACAGTTAATTAGTTCAATAGAGAGAGAAGCCGCAGGCATTTTTATGTTTTAACCAACGAAAGCGTTGGAGGGACAGAGCACAAGGAGGAGAGATTGTTCCCCCTCATGTGAGCACCTTCAAAGGGTATATTTGTATATTCACACATGCCTTTCCAAGGCACCGGTAAACTCCAGCTGTAAGCATGACATAAGGAGCCTACAACCATGCAAGTTTGCAACCCATTAGCGGGTAACATCGGAATGGCCATTATATCCATCTATCTTTTTACCGAAAAAAAAAATTTTCAATAAATATTACAAGTTATAGAGATTTTATACTGTCCTAAAAGTTGAACTGTAACTTTAGATGCATCTATTATTTTAATAAAAATTGTATGTATAGTTATTATTACGTACTCTTTTATACATTCTATTAATATGATTAATTATATATTAAAAAAATTAATATAATTAATCACATCAATATATAAAAAATACACAAAATTAATTATATATAATATTACTCATGGACAAAAGTTGTCTTTGGTTAAGAAGGAAAATAAAATTAATAATAGAAAAGAGGGAGGGTTCAAAAGAGGCTCTTAACAACAGCTTCGGTGATGATTCCCACACACAACACAAAGGTCGAAGACCACGAGGCTTGTTTTTTTAGAAGTATTCGGGTTTCGTTTGCATAAGAAACTTCAACCTCTTTCGTGGCACCCAAATGAAACTCTCTAGACGTTTGTTAAAATAGCGTCAAACGAAAGGAGTTTGAGTCTTGTTTACGCCAAATGGGTCGTCCTATTCCCTTCCTTCTTCTCCTTCTCCTCCTCTTACCTTTTTTCTCTCAACACCCATTTCTATAAAAGAAACACACCACCACTCTTCCCTCTCAAACACACATCCACCCCCCCAACCACGATCCTTTCTTTACTGCCCCTGTATCTCTCCCTTTTCTTTCCTTCTTTTTCCTGTTTATTTCCTTTCTAGTTATTCCACATATATATGCAAATCTTCATCAAGAAGCGGCTATATGTAAGAGGTCTGCATGAGTTGCTTCCTTACTTGAGTTGTAGCCGGCTAGCTAGCTCCGTTGTTTAAGGCGGGTTCTGGGGACAAAGGGCCTGAGTTTGTTTTCCAAATAGCAAGCTGAGCTTCTCGGTTTGAGAGAGGTGTTAAAAATAAGATAAGATGGAGAAGCTCAACTTTGTTAAGAATGGTGTGCTGAGACTGCCTCCTGGATTTCGTTTCCATCCCACAGATGAAGAGCTTGTTGTTCAATACTTGAAGCGCAAGGTTTTCTCCTGCCCCTTGCCTGCCTCCATCATCCCTGAAGTTGATGTCTGCAAGTATGACCCTTGGGATTTGCCAGGTAGTTACATGTACACAATTTATCAAAACTTTTGCAGCTCCAATTCTTTCTTTTATTTTTTGGTAGGGGGGAGGGGGGTTGCAGTTGTGTAAGTTTTATAAAACATTTAACCAATCACAGAACATATTGAGCTCGGTTCTCATATATGACCAATCTACAAAAGCATATGACTGCAAAATCAATGCCTTGCAACCTTTTTAGGATTAGCAGTTTCTTCGTTTGTATTTTTTTTTCCAATTTTTCTGATGCACGAAGCTTCTGGGGGTTCAGGTGATTTGGAGCAAGAGAGGTACTTCTTCAGCACTAGGGAAGCCAAGTATCCCAATGGGAACCGATCCAACAGAGCCACCGGCGCCGGTTACTGGAAGGCCACTGGAATCGACAAGCAAATTGTAACTTCAAGGGGCAACCAAGTTGTGGGGATGAAGAAAACTCTGGTTTTTTATAGAGGAAAGCCTCCACGCGGCTCTAGAACTGATTGGATCATGCATGAATACCGCTTTGTTAATGCTGAAACCACATCCGCCAATGCCCCACAAAAGAACTCAACCGAGGTGAGTTCTCATTTCTATTACATTTTTCCTTCTTACAATTCAGAACACCAAATCTATTCAAATTTCAACAAACCCACTTCAAAAAAACGTGCCCAAATTATGCTCCATAAACGACCAGCATTGGCTATGTAGATTATCCTAAATTTTTTAGTAAATGTAACGATTTATCTCAATCTTCTGCAGAGCCTTGCGGTTCCAATGGACAATTGGGTTCTGTGCCGCATATTTGTGAAGAAAAGAAGCTCTAAAACCGAAGACGAAAACGTACAATTTGGGAACGACAAAGCTGCCCGGAAACTCAAGGTTACCAGGCCTGTTTTCTATGACTTCATGACAAAGGACAAGACGGACTTGAATCTTGCCCCTGCTTCATCCTCTTCTGGCTCAAGTGGAGTCACAGAGGTCTCGTCCAACGAGTCAGATCATGATCACGAAGAAAGCAGTAGTTGCAATAGTCTTCCTTTTTTTAGAAGAAAACCATAACAAAGCTATTATAATCTTCTTAGGTGTTCTTAATCTGTACCAGTAATTGGGCATCTGATTCCCTAATCAGAATAACCATCTCCGAAATCCGATCTTTGGTCATGAAGTTTCGTGTCTCTTGTATGTTACTATCGCCATTTTCAGTAGAGAGGAACCAAGAATCAATCAAACCGGCATCAACTTGTCATTGGTAATATGGTTACTATGTAGTGAAATTCCCAAAAGTTTCAACAATATTGCGGTGTTTTGATCTTATTTGCATTTGAACAAAGTTTCTCACAAACACGTTATAAACTGACATTGTTAAAGCACACCATGCAAAGGGTACCTCTTCATCAAAGGCAAATGAATTTTGAGTATAATTGAAAGAGAGTAAAGAAAGACGGAAAGAGGGAGGAAATTAAGAGAGGGAAAGGGAAGGCATATACATGTATTGTAATGATAACTTTGTCAAAAGAGAACCAATTCTTGGGAGCATGAGAATGAGAACATGATCTTTGTTAGATCAGCTTCGCACGTGGTTCCATTCTCCCTTTAGGCTTTAGGGAAAGGCAAAACCTCTTTAAAGATCAAATTCCCTAACCCTTGCGTCCAAATGGACCGAATCTCCAAAAAATAGGAGTGTCTCCAAAGTCCAATAATATCACATCCTTCATAAATATTCCAATCTATTTCTTTGGAAAAATTGTCGACTCTTGTTCACAGAAACAGAGGTCCTGATCAAAATTCACACAATTTTATAGACGCTCCAATCTGAGTCATCGAAAAATGGCTGATTCTTGTTCAAAGACATAGACATCATGAAAGCTATTTTCCACAACATTTGTTGCGTTTGTCTTGCTCTTATACCAGTACAAGGAACCAGCAGAGTAGGTAAATTGCTGCTGTGGGGAATCAAAATTAACTAAAAATTTGAATCTACAAGACCAGTAGGTGAAAATTAAGAGACTAGAAAATGAGATGGGGGTCCCTCATGGCTTTGAAAACTAATCCAACGGCGTTGGATTCTTTGAAGTACATGATTCTTTGCACCTTCCTGTAAGTTTGCGTAAACGATGGTACAACATGGCTAGCAATCAAAGACAGGGCATTGGTCCGCACCCTCAGAGAAGTATAGGATCATACAAAGCATATGATTTTTTAAGATTCCCGATATGGTGAATGTCATGTGGACCCAATTCTGCTATGGTTTTCGTTATTGAATTTTTAGGACAATAAACAGCCAATATCTGCATGGCATAGAGATTCTCCATCTTCCAACCATATATACTACAACTTTGACCTGAATTTAACTGTGTAAAATACTGGTGTTGAGAATGAAAGGGTGGAGAATGAGGTAAGAGAAGACTAGAAGAGTGAATTCTAAATCAAATTCAATACTTGCAAGTAACCTAGCTAGGTGTTTATAAATTACTATCATCAAATTTTCTTGAGAAAACATGCACTTCACCCACGAAACCCCAATTTTTTTTTTTAATAATTTCTTTGTGAAGTAATGCCATTAACATTTCTTAATATAAAAAACTAAAATCAAGTACATATTGTCGTGGACGTGTCACGCATGCATGGGCCATTAGCCGGCTATAGTTGACTCACCCAATCATCAGTATATAAATTACAAGATGATCATCCCATACTAATTAATCTATCAATGTAGATCCAAATAATTAAATCAATAAAAAAAAAGGATAAATAATTCAGGCAATTTGTAAAATATGGAGGGACAAAGGCTGGAAGTTAGGTTGTCCCCGCACTCAAACAAGGATGATATCATTGTGAAAAATAGGTTAAAAGGGAAGGACACAAACCCCATAAGAGAGTGCCAAGTGGACAGTGGGCAGACGAAGGACGGCATGTAGGAAAGGAAACCTTGTCAGTTTGATTAGTTTTGTAACATCGAGCTCATTGTATGACATAACAGGGAAAGAGTAATTAAAATTTTGAATAAGATAAGGAAAAATATTGCCGACCAGAGGTCCAGAGTTTCTTGTGACAGTGGTACAGAGAATCATCTAAGGCTGTTGGAGTTCTTCACGTCACCCTTTTCTATATAAATTTCATTTTCGTGACAGACCCAAGATGTGAGAGAGAGAGAGAGAGAGAGAGAGAGAGTTGTGGATTGCTGACTGGGGCTACATATTTTGTCAATCACGTGGGCAGCCCGTCATGGGAGACCACACACTCGCAGGATCAACTTTAGTAGGCTCACCTGATTAGGTCAATCACATAAAAGAAACCCCTATCTGTGTAGAAATGGGTGATGACAACGTGGGGTCAGTATCAAAGATGGGTAGTTTTGACATCTTCTGTAAACATTTTTGCCTTACAGGCATGGAACAGAAGGCAAGGGAAAAAGAAGGCCAATGAATTATCAATTCTGTTGACCGGTTCCCAAAACCATCCTACTTTTTTATGCGGTTTTGTTTGCACAAAATCAATATTTTTATTAACAAAAATAAAACCTTGCTTTGTATCTCTGCAACAAAGACATCTCCATTTTTTTAACCACGTTCCAAATTTCTATTAATATGGTCTGATCAAATATAAATATATAAGCTTGTGGGCCATGTTCCCAATTGAAGGTTTCTAAGACTCTCCCTCTACACCAACCAGATGGGTATGCCTGTCAATCTTAATCATCCATTTCACACTGCTGAAAGGTATCCAAAGACTAGAAAAGTTAAAAGAATCTCTCTCTCTCTCTCTCTCTCTCTCTCTCTCAAATGAGAATTATGAACTAAACAGCTGAGTAGCTGCAAGAAACCAAAACGGCCTCGTTTGTTTTTGCAGTAATAGCCAGAAACTCGGGCCAAAAAATCCAAAAACCAATAAATTGTCCCAATAGTCGAAATAAATGGGCTGGGGAAAATGTCAAATGATATTGGGACTGCTGCCTCCCGAGGTGGTGGGTGCCCCACACACACACACACACACTGAAGGATTAGAAATCTGAGCTCAGGAACAGTTGGATGCATGGACGGCAACAACCTGCATTATTGTGGGGTTGTGATTTCTTGCCCTATGCGCTATATTTGTAAATAGCTCATTTCCGAGGAAACGCAACATGCACAAACATGTCAAAATTCTCAAGCTGCGGAAGTCACATTTTATGCTTAATGACAAAAGTACACATTAGACGAACATACGAACAACTTTTTTTCTAGAAAGGGCCCACACGTGAGAACGTCATGTGAGAGTTGCGTATAAAAGGGCAAACTTCCCCAAGAGTGGCAAAAGGATTTCCTTTGAAATACTGTAGATATTACTGCTATATACAATTCTTGAGAATTAAAAGTTATTTATTCAGATATTTAGGATGTCAAAATCAGTCATCTGGGTTTATAGAAGGGGAGTAGGGAGGGATTTTTCAACCTTTCTTTCGGTGGTTTTCGTATCTACATGTCTATCCAACCACATTTTTCTTCAACAAACAACAAAAAGGACCACCTCGTCGTACAAGTATTATCCTTTCTATGACCATTGATTAAGATTCCCCGTGAGAGAATAAAAAATCTCATCAGCCCTTCAACTGGGGAGGGGGCGTTTTCCTTAGTTGTTAAAGGCCTGCAGAAACGTCTATGAAACATCTAGGCTTTGCACGGGGCACGAAACCTCTAATTCAAACAATCACGTGGAAGCAAAGTTACGTTACAATTGACACCGAAGAATATACTTCCACGGTCAAAAACCAGCAGTTTGACTAGTAAAGTGCAACTTCATGACATCTAGTCTTCCCACCAATCTTAAACTTGGCTCCCGAACTGAAAATGTGATTCATTTGAGATTTACACGATAAGAAAGGGCTTCTACTGCTCGCAGTATCTCACTCATGATCATTGACACACAAATATTGGGCATGAAGCTAGACAGATAAAAAACTGGTATACCTCTAATCTTTTATGCCTACCGACAATGAAGTTTTAGATATTGTTATTAACTATCTGAAGTTCGTTAAGAAGTTGCCAAGCCAAAGATCATACAACAACTAAAGTTCATAGTGTGATCAAAAGTAAGTAATAACCATGAAATTATATTATAGAGACATGACTGTATAAAGTTCAATATTATGGAGTGATCAAAATGGCGGTCACTCTATAACAAATATTATAGAGTGATCAAAACAGCGGTCATCATTAATATCCAGCTAAAGTTTTGTGCTACACTTCAAATGAAAAGAAAAACTGCACTATGAAGCCAAGAATCACAAAAGTACTCCTTTAAGGCTTTCCTAGTGTTCTTACTCATTTTGTCAACTGACTTAGCTGCTCCTGATGTCTTTCTCACTAGCTATATCAGTACCAGCCCCTGAAGTTTTTGAAGAAGGTGGTTCAGAACATGCCCTCAGGACAGCCTCATTCTGAAGAACAGATAAAAAAAAAGTCATTTCTGGGACCTTAGGTGTTGACAATGTCCAACTACCTGTCCCTAAATACAATTGGGACCTTAGGTGTTCAACCCATTACTTGAACACCACCCTAAAAAAACAACCGTGTTGGCTGCCTTTCTCCATAAGCAAAGTCAAGATGCAACTCAACTACAATCAACACCATAATTTTTTTTATACGAAAAATGAAATTTTATTGACAAAAGAAAATATGTGTAGCCCAAGTACAAAGGAAGTATAAAAAGAGCACACCTAGATACAAGTTAAATGGATACTACAATCAACACCATAATTAAGAGTTGCAAAGACAATAATGCACATAAGTGGCATTATATAAAACTATTAGATTATTCATTCGTTCAATAATTATGGAAAGGTATCAGGCCAGTAACACATTTTTAATAATCTCGTACATAAGTTTGTTGGAGACAAAAATTTGAAATGCTAGCAAAAATGCAAAGGTGACAATTTAGCATGCACTTACCTCTCAGATGAGGTACTCATTTGTACAAAATGAGTCATTTCTTGAAGTACCTCTCAGATGAGTCTCTAAATTGTAAGTTCTCATTTTGTACAAATCGGATGGCAAATACAGGTAAATTTGAGCTGGACTGCACTCTGGCATATTCGAATTCATAGACCAGGTACTTCAGTTGGTGGATTTTAAATTCACAAACTTGGGATGCCACGTTGATGCTAAGCAGCTAGCAATGGCAGAAAATGATTTCTTATGTAAATGATGTTTAAATCAGATGAGCGGCACACAATAGTTTTGTCTACCCAGTGTCATTTTCTTATGTATATCATGTTAAATCAGATGAGTCATTTTTATAAGTACCTCTCAGATGAGTGTCTTTAAATTGTAAGTTCTCATTTTGTACAAATCAGATGGAAAATACAGATAAATTTGAGCTGGACTGCACTCTGGCATATTCGAATTCATAGACCAGGTACTTCAGTTGGTGGATTTTAAATTCACAAACTCAGGATGCCAAGTTGATGCTAAGCAGCTAGCAATGGCAGAAAAGGCTTTCTTATGTATATCATGTTAAATCAGATGAGCGGCACACAATAGTTTTGTCTACCCAACATCATTTGTCCCCATTGATATGATCAAGCTCCAAAGTAATCAAAACAATTTCATTTATGCTTGTATCAGACAGCTTTTTACAGAGAGCATCCAAAAAAGTTTAAATTATTGAACGCATCAAGCGCCATAGTAATCAAAACAATTGCATGTATGGAGGTTAAACTCTCCAAAGAAGGTTAAATTAACCAAGGTACTTGAGCAGGGTAGGTTGACCTACACCAACTACGGTGACAGAAACTTAATGAAGACCACCTAACATTAATCCAACCCAGCTTATAACAAATATGCAACCATAAATCTATCCAAGAAAAGTATCACAAACTAGCAATAAAAGCCAAACCTAATTTTGTTTTCTCCCTAAGATGTTAGTGAGCCTCTTTAAGATCTGTTTCCAATGTTTAAACCCATATACGTATGACTTTTCCCCACTAATCCCTTAACTAAGGTAACAATAATCTAAATTCCCACACTCCACCTTCTTACCACTTTCAAGGATAGAGACACCTACAATGTCTCTTTAAAAAAATTTGATGTTCCTGAGCAATATTTAGTACAGTCCATTTGTATATGGCCTTATTTTTTAAAAAAAAAATATGCAAAGGCGGTTCAATTCATAAAAGGAACAAAAATAGGTCATTATTTTTCATTTAGATAAATTCACATCACATCCTATAGATTATATCAGTAAAAGAGTTGAACTTTCATCTAACAGTACAAAACACATGATGTAATATAAAAAACAAACACTGATTTTCTTTGATAATTCCACTAAGATGAAGCAGCACTTATGGAATATGCTATTCCTCTATATCATTAAACTTGTGGCACAAGATTTCTAAAAAGAACATCCGCAAACCACTACATCTACAACAGTAAGGAATCCACGAATTTGAAACTAGTGTTCACAAGTTCCTAGTTTCTTTTTCTAGTTCCTACTTTGTAACTAGGTGTAATCTTTTGTATACTTCTTGTATACTTGGACTATGCCTACTTACTCGATTCAATAAAATTTCATTTCTTACTTATCAAAATAAAAAAGTTAATCAATCCACGAATTCACAACCATGACATTCTGTGTTCGAAAAATATTCCTACTTGCCATATTAAAAAGAATTACCTAGCTCTTGAAAACCTTATATGTATGTGAGCAATATTTTTCTTCATCTGCTCGTTTCGCAGAATGACATTTAAGTGTTTTTTTTTTTTTAATAAGTAGTATGACACTTAAGTTTTTATTTTTTAACTCTCCATTAGTCTTCCCTCATCTTTATACTTTCAAATATTAACGATCCACATTATTTTCACACTATCACACATCGACATACTTGTTTCAGAAATGAAAGCGGAATTGTTCAATATTTCCTTCTTTTTTTTTCAAGTAATAATTCTTCATTATTAAAGGGAGGGCTGGAATAGTTGATAAATAAAGCCCAAGATTCTTATTTGGAATGTTAGGGGGTTGAATGAGATCAACAAATGCCTCCGAATATATCTTTGTTAAGACAATAGAAGATAAACATCATTTGTTTGATGGAAACTAAACTGAAACTTATAACAAGAAGAATTATCCAGCGTATTTGGAGCTGCCAGTATGTAGGCTGGTCATACCTACCCTCGAATGGGGCATCGGGTGGAGTATTGGTAATGTGGGATAAAAGGGTGGTGGAGAACCTTGATGAGTTTGTGGGGGGATACTCGGTGGGGTGTTCATTTAAAAATTCTGAAGATGGTTTTTTATGGGCCTTTGCTGGGGTTTATGGTCCTAATTTGGATTGCGGAGGTTGCTTTGGGATGAGCTTGCAGACCTATGTACTTGGTGGGAGGTTCCATGGTGTATTGGTGGAGATTTCAATGCGACAAGGCTTCCTAGCGAAAGATCGGGGGAGGAACAACAAAACCATGCTATGGTAGAATTCTCAAATTTCATATTCGAGTTGGAACTCATGGACATTCCACTTATGGGGGGTGAATATACATGGTCTAATAATCATTCCTGGTCAAGACTAGACAGATTTCTCATATCTCCCTCATGAGAGATGCAATTTCCAGATGTATGTCAGAAAAGACTTCCTCATATATGTTCTGATCACTTTCCTATAATGTTAGACTGTGAAGGAATCCAAGGGAGAAGAAGGCCCTTTAAATTTGAGAATACTTTGTGAAATGGTTCATGCATGTTTGTTGCCCGGGGCAACAAGATCAAGTTGGTAAGGATTAAAATATCTCTTCATTTTTTCTATTCATTTCTATGATCATCGATCATAGAGGGGCCCCTTTACCATTCTGTATAAATAGGCTATTCTATTTGTACCGAGATTTTACTCATTGGTGTCAATTAGGCGGTCTGTGGACTTTTGTTGCTCTCCACGGTGCTTTTGGACTAATAGGTTTCATGTTACGTCAATTTGAACTTGCTCGATCTGTTCAATTGCGACCTTATAATGCAATCGTGGCTAAAAACTGATGGGTTTGTGGAATTGATTAGGCAATGGTGGAGCTCATAAGGGCACTCCGAGCAACGTATTGGCTGAAAAATTGAAAGCTTTGAAGAAGGATTTGAAGACATGGAACGAACAAGTATTTGGTAATGTAGCATTACAGAAGAAGTCCTTACTCCAAGAGTTACAAAGCTTGGAGGGTGTAGAAGACGATTTTTTTTTAAATATTACTTATAAAAAAAAAAATCGCAAAGGCCAAGCAGTCTCAAAATTAGAAAGGGTGATTCTAATGGAGGAGATTTCGTGGAGACAAAAGTCAAGGGCATTGTGGCTTAGGGAGGGGGACAAATGTACGAAGTTTTTTCATTGAGTTGCAAGCTCACATAAGAGGTTTAATGCCATTGAGACCATGAACATAGATGGCGGTGTAACTTCAGACCAATCAGCGATAAAAGACCATGTTGCTGGACATTTTGAACAATTGCTGTTGGAACCTTGTGCATGGAGGCCTAGAGTAGATTTTCTAGCTTTTGAGGCCATTGATCAAAATAGTATGGTTTGGCTAGAGAGACCATTCAAAGAGGAAGAGGTACAAAAAGTAATCAGAAAAATGAATAAATATAAAGCTCCAGGCCCGGATGGTTTTACTATGGCATTTTTTCATACTTGCTGGGAGGTGGTGAGAGAGCATGTCATGCAGGTTTTTTAGAAATTTTTCACTTTTGAAAATTTTGAGAAAAGTTTAAATGCTACTTTTATTGCACTTGTCCCTAAAAAGGTTGGTGCAATAGAGGTGCAAGATTTCAGGCCTATTAGTCTTGTAGGCAGCGTGTACAAGATACTCTCAAAAGTCCTTGCTAATAGGATGAGCACAGTTATGGATAAAATTATCTCTAAGTCTCAAAATTCCTTTGTGAGAGGTAGACAAATATTAGATTCGGTTCTTATTCCTAACTAATGCTTAGACAACAGGATTAAGTCGGGAGTCCTGGACGTTTTATGCAAACTAGACATGGAGAAGGCCTATGATCACATTAATTGGGAATTTCTCTTCTATTTGTTGATTCGATGTGGATGAGGCATTGTGTGTCAATGGTTTGCTTCTCGGTCTTGGAAAATGGTGATCCCGTGAGTTTCTTTAATAGTTCACGTGGGTTACAACAAGGCGATCCACTATTGTGGAGGCTCTAAGCAATAGTGGAGGCTCTAAGCAGGGTTTCTTATTTGTCCTTGTTATGGAGGCTGTAAGCAGAATGGTGTTGGCTTCAGTAGAGGGTGGATTTTTTTCAAGATTTTCAGCAAGGGATAATCATCATGGCTCCACCATTATTTCACACCTCCTGTTTGCAAATGACACACTGCCATTTTGTAAGGAAAACTCAGGACAGATTCAATTTTTGAAGCCTATCTTACTTTGCTTTGAAGCAGTATCCGGGTTAAAAATAAATCTTGTTAAGATGGAGATGGTTTTAGTGGGTGATGTGAGCAATATTAGGGGGTTGGCTAACATATTGGGTTGTGTGGTATCTTCCCTACCGATGAAGTACCTTGGTCTCCCGTTGGGAGCATCATTTAAAGCTAAGACAATTTGGGAGGAGGTGTTAGAGAAAATAGAGCAGAGGCTGACTGGGTGGAAAAGGTTGTATCTATCTAAAGGGGGGTGGATCACACTCATTAAGAATACTTTATCAAACCTTCCCACATATTTCTTGTCTTTATTTCCCCTTCTAACTAGCATTGCATCTTGGATTGAGAAACTTCAACATGATTTTCTGTGGCATGGACTAGGTGATGAGTTTCAATTTCATCTAGTTGGGTAGGATAAGCTGTGTACTCCTTTGAGGGATGGTGGATTGGGGGTTTGCAAGGTAAGGGCTTTTAATAAGGCTCTATTTGGGAAATGGTTGTGGCGATATACTTATGAGAGGGAAGCCTTATGGAAGGGGGTGATTAATACCAAGTATGGGAGTGCAAGGGGCGCTTGGTGTTCTAATGAAGGTAGGGGGGGCATATGGAGTGGAGTTATGGAAGTATATCTGGAAAGGTTGGTGGTCTTTTTTCAGTAACACTAGGCCGTGTATGGGAGATGGCAGTAGAATCAGTTTTTGGCATAATGTGTGGGTGGGAGATACGGCTCTTAAGGATGCTTATCCCACTATTTTCATAATTGCACGTGAACAAGATGCAATGGTGGCTGACTTGCGAACAATTACTAATGGTTCACAAGAGTGGAACATTAGCCTCACTAGGGAGGCACATGATTGGGAAGTAAGTGTTCTGGTAGAATTCTTCAACCTGCTATATAACATTACTCTTGCTGCCACAATTGTGAATAAGATGGAATGGAGACCTTCTAGGAAAGGAAAATTTTCTGTGTGCTCTTTCTATGACACAATTACAACTCAAGCTAGGCAGAACTTTTCTTGGAAGAACATATGGAGGAGTAAAGCACTTGCCAAGGCTACATTATTTGTTTGGACAACAGTCTTACAGAAGATTATGACCATTGATAACCTAAGAAGATGTGGACTTATAATCATTGACTGGTGATGTATGTGCAGAAATAGTGGTGAAACGGTGGACCATTTACTTCTACACTGTGAGTTTGCTCAGGCCATATGGAATTACTTTTTCAGCAGAGTGGGATTAGCATGGGTAGTGTCGGGAAGAGTGGTTGAACTGCTAGCAAGTTGGAGAGGGATCACAAGGACACTAGATATTGCAGCTGTGTGGAAGATGGTTCCCATTTGTATTTTTTGGTGGATTTGGAGTGAAAGAAACGATAGAGACTTTGAGGATCATGAACACTCCTTGGAAGAGTTTAGGAGTTTTTTTTCTGGAAGACTTTATTTATGTGGGCCATTGCTATAGATTTAAATGGTCTCAACTTATATGATTTTCTTGTAACAGCTTCTAGTTCCTAAATTGGTGTATTCACATGTATACTTCTGGTGTACTTGGGCTATGCCTATCTTTATATCAATAAAATATCTTCTTACTTATCAAAAAAAAAATAATCTTCATTAATAAGTGCAAAAGAAGCACACAGAAAGAATACAAAAGATACGCCTATCTAAGAGAAGAAAAAGATACAAAAAATTTATGTAGAATTAGCCCATTAAATTCTATTAAAGTATAATGAAACATATTTATATTTCCAAATTCCACACTCTATACACAATTCTACGAGTTCTAAAACTCTGAAGCTGTCTGACTTCTACTCGTAAGTAAATTTGGAATAGGACATGGCTCAAAAATTGAATGGAACAATATATTTAAACGTTAAAAGTATCACAGCTGACATAATCACAAATTGCAACGTTCTAAGTATACACGCGCGAAATATTTCTAACAAATATCATATATAGCACCCAAAGAAAATGAAAAAAGCATATGAACAAGTTAAATAAGCAACAGAAAAATTTTCAAGCATCAGACTATCAACTCATACTTGAATCAGAACAATAAAGCCCTAATACAATTTGGAGAGGGAGTACTACCTGCCAAACGCGGAGGAGGCGCTTCTTGGCGTTGGCTTTGCGAGTGGGGGTGAGCTTAATTCGCTTCCAGACCAGACCTCCAGAGTCGTGCTTCTTCACTATCTCCATCACCCTCGTCCCCCAGAACGCACCCCCCATCTGTCTTCCACTCTCTCTCTCTCTCGCCGAGTCACACTCAAAATGAAACTATTAACCAAGTCCAAGTGTAACAACAAAAGCGGCACCGTTTCTACATACCTCGAGAGTTTAGACTCTATTGCTGGGCTAAACCATGTCATGATGCCTTCTTTGGGTCCAGATATCAGTGTGCTTCAATAAATCGGAATAGGGCTTAATAATGGGCCGGGTAAGATATTTCTCATGTAATTAGAGCATTCTCATTGGCATAACTAAATTAGAATGTTGATTAAAATTTAAATTATTTGTATAAAAAGGACTCATATTAAATTGAAAAAATTTAAAATATTTTATATTTTTGCTACAGGAGTTAGCTAAATATGGAAGACTATATTCATTCATCAAATATTAAAATATTACTTTTTTTTATCATTATAATATAATTTATTAATTTAATTATAGTATAAACTATGATTTTGAGAATTAAATGACCTATGAAAATATGATTTTTTAATATTAATTTAATTATAATATAATTAATAATATTATTAAATTGGTAGAATTATAAAATAAAAAAATATTAATTTAATAATATTTTATTATTATATAAAGTATGAAAGGCTAATATAATATAGAGATTGAATTTAAATAGAATAAATAAATGTAAAGAAATATAATATTGATTAAATTTTAAAGATGAATTTAATCGAGATAATGAGGATGCTCTGAGAGGGATATGGCTCTTTGTTCATATGCTTGCCCGTGCTTTCAAAGGAATGATGGGACATGGCTAGATCGTGCACCAATCAATTAAGCAAAATAGAAAGAGACACGACCTCCACCCTTATAAAAAGCAAGGGAACAATGACATAAAATTAATTCGTATTCTCATTTTTTACTTATTCTCTGGTATAGGCATAATTCGTTGTACTGAAAAGAGAGAATATTATTGTATTATAGAAAGGAAAAAGTAAACACCATGGCAAAAGGAGTTAAGTGCCACGTGTAAACATATCATTCAGTTTCTTCGTAGTAAAGGATGGAGCCGCATGAGTTTTTAATTGCGTCGAACTACGCGTGAAGATAGAAGGGGTAGCATAGGTAGCGACAATTTATATATCATTCAAGAGAAAGTCTAAATGCAGGCCTTTGGGGGCCTCCCCGCGGACGGTCTCCTATGTGGACTAAAATTTCTTGTTAGAATTAAGTGATGTAAACGTCCCGTTTGAATTTTGTTCAACTGATCGAACCCCTCTCTGAAAAGTGAAAACACAAAATGTAGCATTTTTCATTTGAGACTCTTCTTCTCCATCCGCTCGAGAACACACAACATTTTTCATTTGAAACTCTTCTTCTCCATCCACTCGAGAAGATGCAGCGTTTTTCATTTGATCGCTGTTGTCTTACTCTCAGCTCAGCCGAGGAGGAAAAGAGGGAGAGACTGACACAGAGAATGCAGAAACAGAGAGAAAGAGAGAAGACACATCAGTGCTTTGTGATTGTGTGTGTGTGTGTGAGTGGGAAGCAGATGAGGAAAGCAACTGTGAAAAGGTTGACTGGAAAATCCTTTTCGTGTGAAGGGCAATCATTTGCAATTTTTTCCTTTTTGCCATTTCCTACAAAATAAAAACTTGTGAAAAATACAATGAGCCTTTACCATTGGCAAATTGAAAGAAACTTATCAGGTTCAAAGTCGTGGGTTGCTGCAACTGGTGCACGCCAGAGCTACTACGCCGAGGAAGAGAACGAAATGGTGAGGCACGGCGTTTTCCCCTTCCGCTTGAACTAGGCATGCATTTTCTACTTGAATGGTAATATTTCTACATTCATTTGCATCTTTTTTAATTTTATTCTTAATTTTATTTATTTATTTATATATATATATATATACTAGGTAACATTAACGTGCAAGGCACGTTGATTTAGTTTAAATCAGTTTGTAGATTTCCTCCACCATCGACGGAAAGCAGCAAACTGAGTTTCTTTCCAAATAAAAATTCATCAAACTTGGCTAAAAAACCCAGAAATGAAACTGGCATAACTGCTTTTTCTTCAACAGGTGTGGAAAGTTTTCCACTGCATCTAGTTTCCATGCTCTTGAGTAGGGTTTCAAAAAATGGAATCAGGGCGCTAAGTAGTTGGATCAAGTTTGGAGGGTGAAGAAGATGAAGAGGGAGTCGTTGGAGTAGGTCCCACGGCCTTATATGCATGCCAGAAAGATAAAGAGAGAGAAATCAGTGGTGGGTCCCTCTCTTTTTTTTTTTAACCAAAAAATAAAATCAACAAATACAAAATAGCCGGTTATACCACGGTTTCCATAGGCGGTTCCGTAGCAAAACTGTGGGCGAAATAGATCTTCTCTTTTCCTTGCCGGTTGCTTAGTTGTCGGCACAGGTTAATTAGTTTATGATATATATTTGAAGTATAATCTGTTCTAAGTAGTTAAAGGAAATCGAAGATATTGTCAAATCAAAAGATAAAACTTCACATAATCCATCGGAGAATTTGATTAATTCTTACCTTACCCATTACCTGCAGATAGATTAGTAGCAGTGTGGCGGCAGTGCCTGCAGCCGAAAGGAAAAAAAAAAACGCTTCAACCAAATAAAAGGAAAAAATATCCGCTTCAACCAAATGAAAGGAAAAAAAACCCAATATGAAGAAAGAAAATTGGAGAGAGAAAATGAAGAAGAGAGAAGATGAGTATAGGAGAGAAGAAAAGAATGTGAAGAGAAGTCATCAATATTAATTCGCCAACCTCCATATTCAACAAAAACGGTAGCCACGTTTTTTATACCGGACAAGCACTGCATTATTTTTATAGCTCTTCTGGAGTTGTCAGGCCCCGAAAGGCTATGATGTTACATCTTCTTGTCTCTTGTAGAGAGATGCTTCACGAGGGACGCCGTGAAGCAATAGAGATGTTTCGTCCTTCCTTTCATAATTTTCTCTATAAAAGAAATATTCAGCTCGTCTTCATTCGCATCCCATCTTCTTCACTTTTCTGTAATTAGTCTGCATTCTTACTCTGCAATCTCTCTCTGCATTCTTACTCTACAATGGCCCAGCAATCTTCTCGTAACCAATACGTGAGGTATTCTACACTATTTTCACCAGTTGTTTCTGCTTCTGCTGTAGGTTCTATAGTACAATACAATAATGATCTGGCTAATAAGTCAGATGTTGAAGCTATCTACGAACTTGTAAATCTCGGTACCCATTACTCTTCAGCTATTTATGCATTTTCTCAGCGACTACAATTCAAACCTTATGATTTGGACAAACTCAATGAGAAAATTTCTATCCTTCAGCGACTTCTTCAGGAGTCTCACATGAAGATAGAAGCAATAAAGCAAGAAAATAGGAAATTAAAATCCTTGCTTAATTCTTCTTTTAGATTGCCTACTCCTTTAGACAGAGATGCCACGCAAATTTTAGAGGAGCAAGATCGTTTGAAGAATGAGGCGAAGAGCCTCAAATTTCTGTAATTTTGTTTCGAGATAATAAAATAATATCTCACAAATATTTATATTGTGTATTTATCTTCTGGTAGATATTCTGTGTGCTCTATTTTATTTTTGGTAGATAAAATCATATTCTGCGCAGATGAGGGTTGCATTCACTTCTACGTTTAAAGTTAAAGTGAAAACTAATAGATCTGAAGGAATAGATATAGATCTGTCAATACACAACAAAAATACATGTCTAACATCCAAAAAAATCAATTTTTTTTTCTCTTTCAAAAAATCAACTCGGAGATGAAAATAAAAGAAAGATGACTTAGAAAATAGAAAAATAAAAATAGAAGGAAGTAGTTTTGATGGTTTTGCTTTGCCTTTTGTGGTTTAGAGGGTGCAAAAGTGGTTTTGTTGTTCTGGTGAATACCTTGAATTGCAGCAAAACTCGTACAGCTTTCCTCCGCTTAGCAAAGGTCACCTGCGTGTTGATCTTGTTCTCGATCCTCAACATGAACAAAAGAAAAGAAGAGAGAGAAAAAGTTTACTTTCGGAGAGAAGAGGAAAGAGAAAGTGAAGATGAAAGTCTGAAAGAAAAAAAACTTGAATCAAAAAGGAAAAAAAAACATATGAACACAGATAGAAAAAAAATTTGTTCTGTGGATCTGAAAAATAGAAATCAAACGAAAGGAAAAAAAAACTTGAATAAATTTTTTACAAACAGATCTGAAATAAACGCAAGAAAATCAACCAAAAACAGATCTCTTCATATCTTTGTAGATGTGTTCAGACCTGTTTCTCAACCGAGCACCGTTGTCACGCCAGCCGCACAAACAACTCCACGGACCACTAGTGACGGTGGGTTGCTAGCAGAGGCATATCTAGGAAGATGGAGAGAGAGAAAGAGAGAGAGAGAGAGAGAGAGAGAGAGAGAGAGAGAGAGAGATGAGGAGAACTGGTTTGTTGAAGATGAGAAGGGAGGAGAAGAAGAGAGGAAGGTGAGTTCGTTCTGGGTTCTTGGAGAGAAATGGAAGATGAGATTGACGGAAGATGGAAGATGGAGAAAAAGTTTTGTCTCTTTGTTGGATAATTGGATAAGACCGACGGGTAAGGGATCAGGCTTGAATTTTTGAAATTTGATTGAGTATTAACAAATTTGAAATTAATAAAGATGTCAATGTCCTTGCTAACATTATTGTTTATGGTTAATAAAACAAATAATAGTTCTATTAATATTATATATAACAGCATGTGTTTCTTCCACTTGACATATATATATATATATATTTACATTATTGTTTAATATGATTGGTCATGAGAAAATAAATATATATTATATTGATGAGATTTGTCTACTTTGGCTGTAGTGAACGATAGCATGTGTTTCTTCCACTTGACAAGCTATTTTGGTCTTTTCCAACAGCCCATCGCTACGTAATTCATACAACATCACGTATAGGTGGATGACATATATATATATTTACATTATTGTTTAATATGATTGGTCATCTTATCATGAAAAAATAAATATATATTATATGGATGCATCATGGCCATGTCTCAACTACGCAAGTTTAGATATTTAATTAATATAATTAAGCAACTTGCTCGCCTTCATATCATGCATGTTGTATAATTATATGACAACTGTGAAAGCCTTGACGCGCGTACGCGCATCATTTTCTAAACTACTAAAAGCATGGCTAACATTTGTAAACTGACTGGAAGAATTTGATTTATTTAATACTGATCAGTGATGTATTTTTAGTGAACTGAAAGCATGACTGACATTTAGAAAATGAACATGTTACCTGCACGCATGCACTGATGATGGATAAAGAGAAGCATGATTCTCATTTTTGATTTTTTTATTAGCTAGATTGGGTTTTGATTTTTTTATTTATTAGCTAGATTCGTTATTTTTTAATAGTGAGTTTGTATAATTTTTTTTTTTAATACTGACCAGTGAAGAAAATATTTTAAACACATTGTTAAGCTAAAATATAACAGCCATTTTAGTTGAATTATTATACGTTGAAAATGTTATTTTTCCCTTGAGTAAAATTATGATGATTATGACCACAACACGTCAGTTCAATAAAAATGAAAACAAACTTATGTTTTATCTACTATTTGTTTATGTATATATTTGAATTCGAAAACCCTCTCTCTCCCTTGAGTAAAATTATGATGATTATGACCACAACACGTCAGTTCAATCAAAATGGAACAAACTTATGTTTTATCTACTATTTTTATGATAATCTTTCACTTAAATTATTGTTGATCTTAGAAAAGAAAAGAAAGACTTGCTTTTGCTTTTAGTCATTCAATAAGATAGTGGTGATCTTAAATCATTGTTGAGGAAATATTTCAGTTAAGTTATTATGGAAACTGATAGAGTAATTATCCTCCTACTACACTTTTTGTAGTTATTTATTTTTAATTTTTAATTTTACTTAATGATCAAGACAGTGACTATTAGTAAAATTATATATATTTTTTTAATTTTTTTTAATAATTAAAGATGTTAAAAAATGATAAAAAAATAAAAAAAATTAAATATATTATAAGTAATAAATAGATAGTAATAGAATAATAACCCTATCATTACTCAATTGTTATAATCTTAAAAAAGAAAAGAAAGACTTTTGTTTTGAATCATTCTATATGATTAAATAATACTTAGATCTTAAATTATTGCTGCGGGAATCTTTAACTTTATTAATCATAAATTAACGTGATGACATTCACTTTTAGTTTTTGCTACCTTATCTTTGGACAAGAAATCTTATTCCACATCCTTCCTTTTCCCTATTTTGGCTTTTTTCGCTCTCTTTTTCTACACTGGAGAATACTTGTTTTGTTTATTTTAAATAGTAATACTAATAGTTTTACACTTTATATTCTAAATTATTAATATTGCTACATTATATATATATATATATTTATTTATAGGAAAACATCATTGTCATTAAACATAAAAGCATTACAAATTATTCTTATAAATTCAAATAGCATGGAAAGAGACATTGGGACATGGTCCACCACATTTCAATATCTATCACATTCCAGGGCCCCAGGCATGTCTAGCCAATATATGTCCAGCTTTATTTTCCAATCTGTGAAAAAAATTTAGCATCCAAATATGACACTGGTGGAAGTACAAATAGCATAAAATAAAGGAACCATAATTAAAAAATGACTGTCATCACATGTTATTTCACCTGTTAAAAAAAAAGACTGTCATCACATCTTACCTTGAGAATTCATCCAAGTCAAGATCACCATCTCTAGATTCAATTCCAGCAGCTTTATTAGCCGGCCTAATAAAAAGGGAAAACAAATTACACAAAGAAAATTGTGCATATCACAGATACAAGTAGGAGAAACATGCAGAACAAGTCACAATAAGTACTTCTTCAAAGGTGGCCTTCGGTAGGGAACTCTCTCATCATCGACATTTCTCATCTCCTCAAATCTTGTGCTCTTATTAAATATTGGTCGACTCTGCACTCAAATTTAGAGTGGAAAATAAAATCTCAATGCCACTAAATATAATAGGACATCCATGTATGAGATCTTCAAGAATTATAAAAGAAAATAAAATGGCAACATAAAAAGGAAATTTCTGTACAAGTCACAACAACAAAAATAATCACTGACCAAAGACTTTGGAATCAAAAATTTGAAATAGGAACCCTTGTAAACAACCAATTGTGTGATCATTGAGAAGTATATCACAACCGAAAATAAATAGTTTGAACATTTCAAATCAAATTTCAATCATCATTCAAGTGTTTTGTATGACCATGGCATGATTCTTGAACAGAGAGAAGTATCTCCACCATCACTTTTTCTTTTATCTGTAAATAAGGATTTTATTGATGAGAACTGCAACTTTTAATAACACTGTGTCAAATGAGTACCATAAAAAGCAGGATGAGCATCTCATATATTTATCAAAACTTTCACGTCACCATGTCATGTTAGAGTTTTACATTACCCATTTATCGATCAAATCCTTTGCAAGTTTTCTATTGGATGTGGTTTCCTCTTCGGATTTTGATAGAAACATAATGACCTGCCCAATAATAGAGTACATCAGTCAAAGTCGTTCCTCCTATATCCAAGCTGCAAAAATTATCTAACAAGCTGGTTCCTAACCTTTCCAAGACCACTCTTCTTCAGTTGTTCTCTTCTATCATACTACTCTAAATCGATGGGAAACTGCATAACAGAAACAACATATCAAGTGCCACATATATTTGACGAAGAACAACGAAGAAAAAAAGTACAAGAAATCAAACCCAACAAAAAAAAAACTTGAATCGAAAAGAGAAAAAGCATACGAATACAAATCACAAAAAAATAGACTAAGAACACAGATCTAAACAGAACGCAACATTTAAAAAAAATTGTGCAACAAGAAAAATACAGAAGAGACAAGAACAAACAGATTTCTTAAGATCTGTAAATAAACGAAAGAACATAAGTCAAAAACAGATCTCTTCAAATCTTTGAACTGAAGAAGAACATACCTCCTCAGCTGCTGAGATTCACAGAATAACTTCGTCCAGTATATTTTTATTTTTAAAGTTAGAATACAGAGAGTAGAGATTTTTTTGACTTTCATAAGCAACATCTCTCATATGTGCAACCTACTGGCGGACACTTTGACTTTCATTTTGCCTCGCATCTGCCTTTCCACAACAATAGAGACGATAGCCTCTGCCATTTCTCTTCTGCTTGTCACCAAAAATAGGAATAATAGAAGAAGATATATTAAAGAGATTTGGATGTAACTCTCGGCTCAAATTGTGCAAGAAAGTATCATGTTATTGATATGCAACGCTTGGTATCACGACAAGAGGATTCAATCAAAATTGCGTGTAAAAATGAAAGGAATGACAATTTACTGTGGTCCATCAAATAATGAAAGGGACATCCCACCAAATCCATCTACACGAGACTTTATTATTGTTGGTCCTACAAGAGATTTGATCATGTCTTTCTACTCACCTTTATCTTGGATAGATATGATCACCATTGCAATAATGCATGGTACGGTAGACAACTATATATGCCATTATAACTAACTGTGTCTTGATCATTTCAACTTTTGCAATAGTTTAAAAATAAATAAATATTAATTAGTCTTTGATCATGTCTTTCTACTTACCTTTATCTTGGATAGATATGATCACCATTGCAATAATGCATGGTACGGTAGACAACTATATATGCCATTATAACTGTGTCTTGATCATTTCAACTTTTGCAATAGTTTAAATATAAATAAATATTAATTAGTCTTTGATCATGTCTTTCTACTCACCTTTATCTTGGATAGATATGATCACCATTGCAATAATGCATGGTACGGTAGACAACTATATATGCCATTATTTATAAAAACATTAATCATTAAGTAACAAAACAAAACAAATTATTTTTTATTATATTTACTGTGCATTTTGAATTTTTTATTATTATTTCGAATTATTATCATATTTAAATTAAAAAAATATTATAAAAAAATCTTGCATTACATAGCATGCATGCAATTGGGTAAGTAATTTTCCTGTTTTGCAATAAAATAATATAGGACAATCAAAAGAATCTCCAAGGTGTGTACCAAAATCTCACTTCAATATGGCCAGAATAATATATACACAGGCATATAGATGAGCACGAGATGTATAGATAGGAGGTGGGGGAGGTATCAATTTGTCTGTTACCTAGACTAGATTAAATTTGCGAGATCTGATGAGATATTTACACGTTTGCTTTGTATTTATATCTGGAATTTGTAATGGATATATTCGTCTCTTGTCACCGCCAACTTATGCTTTCTTCTATGTTATCAAATCTCTGACGCTTGTACATCTTTGAAGCTGTGGAAATTGACTTCTTTGCTACTGAATTTTGGCATCAGTTAGGTTGGTGTCTCTGCTTTCTTCTTGCAAGCTTTGATAACTTACTTCTTATTGAATAATTTCCTTTGACACAATTGTTAGATGTAAAAAATAAACAATCCATAGAAATTTAACAAACACGTAAATCTTAACACCTAAATTCAACCATGTTCTTGGGACTTAAATCCAACTATAAGATTACACAGAAATATATAAGTTTATAAACAGTCCATAGAAATATATAAGTTCATAAGAAAGCTGATGGACACGTGCAATTCAAACATATATGGACACCTGCAATTCAAAAACCAGAAAATCAAAAACAACAGACGAAGAAAACAGACTAAGTCGGTATGGTTTTTATTTTTTATTTTTTTGCTCTCAGTTGAAGATGTTTTGATCTCCAGACTATGATCAAATACATGATAGAAAGCTTTGACCAAGCTTTTATTAGAAACGAACAAACAGGAGTGCTTCACCCCGAGCCCCCCGTAGCAGACAAACAACAATAAAATAAAAAAATTAAAATCCCAACTTTCCATAGATTCATACAAAATCTTAGAGCTTTGAATCAAAATTAAATCGCATTCACAAGAAATAACAAAAAAATTTCATCCAACCGATTCACAAACCCAACAAATAAATTAATCGATTCTGAGGAATAGATATGCAAGAAACAGAGTGAATACCGAAACATCTACCAGCTACAGATCAGATATGACCGATTGAAGAAACAATTCGGGGCTTGCAGCCGTCGGTGGGATGATGGTGAAAGAGGAGCCGGAGAAATGGGCGAAGGGAAAGAGAGCATCTTGAGAAATGGAAGATTTCGGGGAGAGAGAGAGAGAGACCGCAAAAAAAAAAGGGAAGAGAAATGGAAGAAGGGAAGAGAACGGAAGAGGGAGGAAGGTGCGTCAGCCATGGATTTGTTGGAGAGAAACTTGAAATTTTCTGTCTGCTTCTTGGGTGACTGGATGGATAAAAGGCATAAGCTTTACCCATTTCACAAGGTGGACGGTGGAGATTTTAGTGCAGGGAGATATTTTCTCTTCAAGATGAGAAGGGAAGAGAAGGGAGGAGGGAGCAAGGTGGGTTGGCCATGGCTTTCTTGGAAAGAAAGTTGAAGTTTTCTCTCTCTTTCTTGGCTGAGCCGATGGATAAAAGGCATTTTTAGCCATTTCACAAGATGAACGGTGCAGATTTAACTGGAGGAAGATATTTTCTTTACCGATCACCTTAATGGTTAGGATTAGGAGAAATAATGTAATGTAATTTCTAGGTTTAAAATTAATAAATTAGATATATAGTTTAGAAGTGAGAATTATACATTATATGCATTTGGATGTAATTAATAAATTTAAGAACAATAATTTTTTTTAATATATTTATAAATATAGCTGAAATGGAAGGTAAAAAAAAATTTCTATACATCTTAAAAGTAAATCAACTCAAGCGTAGGAAAAAAAAATTTTTACATATGAAAGTCAAGGAAACTTAAAATTTTGCATGTCTATGAGAATAAAAACAACATTTGAAAAAAAAAATGTGCGAGGCAAAAAAGAAAAAAAATTGATGCGATAACAACAACACGAGATAAGAGACACAGTGCAAACTAAAAATAAGAAGAAAAAAACTACAAAATCACAAAGAAAACCAAGAAGAGTGAGAGAAAAAAGAATTAAACATCAATCCAAACAAAAAGAAAAAAAAATTAAAATGTAAAAGATGCAAATGGAAGGAAAGCAGTGTAGATGCAAATAAAAAACACGAGAGAAAGGGAAGAAGAAAAGTTAGAAATAGAGAAAGGTAGATAGAGTGAGATAGAAATGGAGAGTGAGAGTTAATTTATAAAATTTATTAAAATACACTTCTATAAATATTTATTGAAAAAAAAAACCTAATAGGTGAGAATTATGATAGCCATTGTCGATTAACAGTGGTCGTTGCTGAATTTTTTTTTTTTTAAATTTTGTGGATTTCAAATATAAAGTGTCGAAACACTACAATAACATTTACAATAGAGCTAAGATTTAGGTTGGGAATTGGTAGGATTATAAAAATTCGTTTGAATATCAGATGTTAATTCTATTTTATATTAAAAATAATTTTATAATTTAATATATTTTTATAAATGGTGCATATGATTATATTAAAATTTTATAATAAGAAAAATATTAAAAATTTGCATTATTGTAGAATTTTATTTATAGTGAGGTAGGCTTGACTGAATTTTTTTTATAACTACTAACACATAATTTATTGAATTTCTTTTCTTTCATTATTTTATTCGCTCTAATTTATACTATAATAATTGTTGCAGAGTTATTATCGATGTCTGTAAAGTTTTGCAATTTATAATTGGAATTTTAGTGTAAAATTATATAATTGAAATTTTGACCTTGTGCCTAATTTTTTGAGTACAATTTCTGTTCTGATATTTTTTATTTGATTACTTATATTGTAAGAGATAAACATTTTTAAATAAATAAA
>QGSO01000462.1:0-31181 GCA_011037825.1 Carya cathayensis | reverse complement strand
GACAACTTGAGCTTGAGACTCCTTCATTCTTTGAATTCATTTGTTATCATCAAAATCTATGTGTAAATATATAATTACACAAAACTTGAAACCTTAGGTTTAACAATCTCCCCCTTTTTGATGATGACAAATACTTGATAGAACCTGAAGCCTGTATTAATACTTAAGCTCCCCCTGAGAATGTGCGTTAGTTTTTCAAGCAAAAATATAAATATAATTCCAAGCATATATAACAAGTTTACAATTTAAACAATGATTAATGTTCTAGTCTAAAACTTCTCCCCCTTTTGGCATCATTAAAAAGGATCGGACAGCAAGTAAATAGACTGAAGAAAAAAGAAGATGTAGCATCATAGCTCTGCGGCGCCTGACAGCTACAGAAAACTTGAAAAAAGATTTGCGGTGCTTTTTCATTTGCGGTGCAAATGAAAGGAAAAAATATCCGCTTCAACCAAATGAAAGGAAAAAAAACCCATATGAAGACCTTCTCTCCTATACTCATCTTCTCTCTTCTTCATTTTGGCAGCTGTCTTATTTGGAGCAATTGCAGAAGAGGCAATGGGTTGTACAGCAATTGATTTCATGAACCACACTGGCGAGGTAATGAAATTATTTAATACAATATTTTATCATACAATATTTATAGTACAATGCACAAAAATATTACGTATAATATTATTGTCTATCAATATCTTCTAAATTTTTAAATTTATTTTATGCAGGAACATTTACCATACGTGCAAAATATTACAACACATGTGTCAGAAAAAGAATGCGCCATACACGTTGCTGCAAATATAGATGAATTAAAAAAGCAACGACACAAGAATTTTATGATATGCATACTGTTCTTCAAAATTTACCTTTGAAGAGTTCCTGTAATATTTTGTTAATATGTTTTATATATATGTTTTATATATTGCTTTCTAGGATCTGTGTTTCAAAAACTTTTATCATAAACTTTTTTTTTGTGATTTATATATATTCATATAATTTATTAACTCAATTGATATGTTATTAGATTTGAATTCATGCGCAATTGCCTTTTACTCATTTGAGATTTTTCAAGATTCATTGTCCATGTCTCACTGTAAGAATATAGCAATAAATGATGACTATTAATTTCCAAAACTCACCACCTTTCTTTCTACCACGATTTTATAAAATTTACACCTTATAACCAGTTCTACTGATCTATTTCACAACAAATTGCATCTTTGTGTAAAAAAAATTACAAAAATAGCAGTTGCTATGAAAATATGTTTTTTAATTTCCTCCGAACCAGATTGAGTTTCAAGTTTTGTGTAATTATATATTTACACATGGATTTTGATGATAACAAATGAATTCATAGAATAAAGGAGTCTCAAGCTCAAGTTATCTACACAATGGAGTCAAGCACATCAAGAAACCAAGCATGAGCAAGAAGGGAGCAAGTTCACATTAAAGTCATAGAATAATGTTGTAAATCTCTTTAAAATTCGAAATTAGGATTAAGGCTCAAAAATTAATATTTTATCATAAAGCATTAAAATACATTTTCCACATGTGCATGAATATTTTGAAAATTAAATTTGAAAATTTTGAAAGATAATTGATTGTCATCTTTCACATGTGCATGCCATGATTAAAGGGTTGAACTTTGAAAATATTAAAGATGATTGATTGTCATCTTTCACATGTGCATGTTTTATTTGAATATTTTCAAAAGTGATTGATGCTTTTCTTGACTTATGCAAAAGGAAGATGCCTTTGTTTGAAAATTTTGAAAAGTAAAGTGTGCTCCTTTTGTCATATGCAAAAAGTAAAAGATTAGGTTTGAATTTTTTGAAAAGTAAAGTGTGCTCATTTTGTCACATGCAAAAAGTAAAAAGATTAGGTTTGAAATTTTTGAAAAATGAATGATGATGTCTTTGACATGTGAATCTTTTTAAATTTGAATATGAAGTCTCATATGCCTATAAATAGATCATTTGAGAGCTTCACATTCACAACACCAAGAGCATACAACTCTCATTCAAAGCTTTCATTCTCTCTTCTCTAAGCATTGAGCCTTAATCCTTTTTCATTTTGAGAGATATAGGTTGTGCTGTATTGTTCTTATTTCACTCATTGAGGAGTGTTTTCTGATATTCTACCCACTATCAATTCTTGTATCAGTAAAAGGGTGTGTACAACCCTTGTGCGTGTAGAAAGTGTTCTACACAGGGAATCGTTGAATCACCACGTGTAAGGTGATTGCAAGTGTAGAGGGTGTTCTACACGGATCCTTTGTAGCGGTGTTGTTCAAAGGTGTAATAGGTTTTTACCTCCACCTGAAGGAGGTTGAATAGTGAATTCGGGGATCCTCAAGGGGTAGCTTGAGGCGAGGACGTAGGCAGTGGGGCCGAACCTCGTTAACATACTGAGTTTGATTCTCTCTTACCCTTACTCTTTATATTTATTGCTATTTCGTATTTTGTTTATATTTGATATTGTATATTTGATTTATAATTGTTATTTTTTTTAAATACAACTCAATTCACCCCCCCTCTTGTGTTAGTCATCTGGGCAACACACAAAATCGGCCTGACTTGAAATTAAAAAATGAAAGTATAATCGATTCCTACACAGTAATATAATAAACTTTTTTGTAGTTGAAATACTTATCTTTAAGAATAAAAATAAAAAAATAGAAGAGATAATAGAACGTCAACATGCATTATTTTAAAAAACTGGAAAATAATGGACCTCTTTAACTTCTTCTTCTTCTTCTAAAGACAAGATCGTCTATATACCTATCTTGTCCAACTTGATGAAAACGTGTACGTATTATATTATCATTCCAGCTATTTCTTACCACATGACACAAACTCCAATCACATGAGTCCATTCTTCCAGAAAATAACATATACATTTATGCAAAATATTCTCTGTCAAACTACAGTTCTGCTTTATTTTTCTTAAACCTACTTTATATTAGCACAGTAATATAATAATTCGATTCCTACACAGTAAAGATAATAAAAAATTCGAAATGCACAGTAAAGATAATTATTTCTTCTTCTTTCTTTCTTTCCTCTTCCTGTGCGTTTTTCTTTTCTCTCCCGTGCTTCTTTCTTCTTTTCTCTCTCTCCCCGTGCTCTCCCCTTCTCTTTTCTCCTTCCCATCGCCCCTACTTCGGCCGGCCATTGCACCCCCGTCCGGTGGAGGTGTCGTACACCACCCACCCAGTTTTCTTCCCCTCTCACCGGTGAACATCCCCACCAAGTTTCACCTCCATGCGAGCCACCGTTAGCCACTTACAGCCCATCTAAGCCGCACGGTTTTTAGCCGTTTCCGGGGCCGTCGCACCACCTCCGCCCACCATCTCTTCACAGCTTCTTCCCCTACAAACAGGTTTGAACACATCTACAAAGATATGAAGAGATCTGTTTTTGGTTGATTTTCTTGCGTTTATTTCAGATCTGTTTGTAAAAAATTTATTCAAGTTTTTTTTTCCTTTCGTTTGATTTCTATTTTTCAGATCCACAGAACAAATTTTTTTCTATCTGTGTTCATATGTTTTTTTTTCTTTTTGATTCAAGTTTTTTTTCTTTCAGACTTTCATCTTCACTTTCTCTTTCCTCTTCTCTCCGAAAGTAAACTTTTTCTCTCTTCTTTTCTTTTGTTCATGTTGAGGATCGAGAACAAGATCAACACACAAGTGACCTTTGCTAAGCGGAGGAAAGCTGTACGAGTTTTGCTACAATTCAAGGTATTCACCAGAACAACAAAACCACTGTTGCACCCTCTAAACGACAAAAGACAAAGCAAAACCATCAAAACTGTTTCATTCGATTTTTATTTTTCTATTTTCTAAGTCATCTTTCTTTTATTTTCATCTCCGAGTTGATTTTTTGAAAGAGAAAAAAAAATTGATTTTTTTGGGTGTTGAACATGTATTTTTGTTGTGTATTGACAGATCTATATCTATTCGTTTAGATCTATTAGTTTTCACTTTAAACGTAGAAGTGAATGCAACCCTCATCTGCGCAGAATATGATTTTAGCTATGAAATATAAAATAGAGCATACAGAATATCTACCAGAAGATAGATACACAATATAAATATTTGTGAGATATTATTTTATTATCTCGAAACAAAATTACAGAAATTTAAGACTCTTCGCCTCATTCTTCAAACGATCTTAGTCCTATAAAATTTGCGTAGCATCTCTGTCTAAAGGAGTAGGCAATCTAAAAGAAGAATTAAGCAAGGATTTTAATTTCCTATTTTCTTACTTTATTGCTTCTATCTTCATGTGAGACTCCTGAAGAAGTCGCTGAAGGATAGAAATTTTCTCATTGAGTTTGTCCAAATCATAAGGTTTAGATTGTAGTCGCCGAGAAAATGCATAAATAGCTGAAGAGTAATGGGTACCGAGATTTACAAGCTCGTAGATAGCTTCAACATCTGACTTATTAGCCAGATCATTATTGTATTGTACTATAGAACCTACAGCAGAAGCAGAAACAACTGGTGAAAATGGTGTAGAATACCTCACGTATTGGTTACGAGAAGATTGCTGGGCCATTGTAGAGTAAGAATGCAGAGAGAGATTGCAGAGTAAGAATGCAGACTAATTACATAAAAGTAAAGAAGATGGGATGCGAATGAAGATGAGCTGAATATCTCTTTTATAGAGAAAATTATGACTAAGCACCTCTATTGCTTCACGGCATCTCTCGTGAAGCGTCTCTTTACAAGAGACAAGAAGATGTAGCATCATAGCTCTGCGGCGACTGACAGCTACAGAAAACTTGAAAAAAGATTTGCGGTGCAAATGAAAGGAAAAAATATTTGCTTCAACGAAATGAAAGGAAAAAAAAAACCCACTATGAAGACCTTCTCTCCTATACTCATCTTCTCTCTTCTTCATTTTGGCAGCTGTCTTATTTGGAGCAATTGCAGAAGAGGCAATGGGTTGTACAGCAATTGATTTCATGAACCACACTGGCGAGGTAATGAAATTATTTACTACAATATTTTATCATACAATATTTATAGTACAATGCACAAAAATATTACGTATAATATTATTGTCTATCAATATCTTCTAAATTTTTAAATTTATTTTATGCAGAAACATTTATCATTCGTGCAAAATATTACAACACATGTGTCAGAAAAAGAATGCGCCATACACGTTGCTGCAAATATAGATGAATTAAAAAAGCAACGACACAAGAATTTTATGATATGCATATTGTTCTTCAAAATTTACCTTTGAAGAGTTCCTGTAATGTTTTGTTAATATGTTTTATATATATGTTTTATACATTGCTTTCTAGGATCTGTGTTTCAAAAACTTTTATCATAAACTTTTTTTTTGTGATTTATATATATTCATATAATTTATTAACTCAATTGATATGTTATTAGATTTGAATTCATGCGCAATTGCCTTTTACTCATTTGAGATTTTTCAAGATTCATTGTCCATGTCTCACTGTAAGAATATAGCAATAAATTATGACTATTAATTTCCAAAACTCACCACCTTTCTTTCTACCACGATTTTATAAAATTTACACCTTATAACCAGTTCTACTGATCTATTTCACAACAAATTGCATCTTTGTGTAAAAAAAAATTACAAAAATAGCAGTTGCTATGAAAATATGTTTTTTAATTTCCTCCCAACCAGATTTTGTGTATAATCTGAAATATTTTTAATGATCTATTATGAAAATATTTTTAATTTCCTTGTATTATGATTCATAAGCTCAACTGCCGAACAACCGAATGCTTCTTCTACAATTTCACCAAACATAACAGCATTTAGTCTTCCTGTACCATCATCGAGTTCAACATATGCTCGGCAGCTATAAATTTGATGGAAATATCATTTTAAGTTAGAATCAATAAAAATTATCCATTAAATCTATTACATAAATTATCAAACACAAATTTGAAAGATACATACCGTGGTTGAGAAATGCTTTGGTGTTTGCAATGGTAACAAAGGAATGTATCATTGTAATCATATCCAGTTTCTTTATTACAGCCAATACATGACATGTAAAAAAATATTTGACGCAAATCAACCACAATTATCTTCGCCTTTATCCAAAATTTTGTTTTCTGCATCACATTAGAAATAATTTTTTAGAAGAATTGATTAAATAAATATTTGAATTTGTTACTAAGAATAGAATTTTACCGCCATGGGTTGCAAACTTTTGATGAACTCAACAACATCACAATTCTTGATTATTTCCCGAATACCAACAGAAGATAGAGATGCAGATGGGTATGTCAAGTTTCTTGCAATAATACTGTTGAGTAATAAATCATTAATTGCCGCCCTTAAAATTCATAAAAACAAATACAACATAAGAAATAAAATACAAAGATTTCAATATTCAAATGGTATGAAACAAATAATGACTTATTTGTGACGATTACCACTTTTGCAATGAAGTTGCCTCAGGAATAACAGGATTGATCATAAATTTACTTTTCGGACATGATGATAGAGATAATCCTTCATTGAAAATAGGCATCATAATTAATGCAAGCATATACAATCTAAAAGAAAATATAAGATTGTTAATTATTAAAAATACCGTTATAAGAACCAACTCTTATTTTTGTTGCAAGTATAACTGGCTTTGTCTCAATTATTTCCGAGATTTTTTTGCATTCATCTTGCACAAATTGACCCCACATAGTTAAACATATGGGGTTTAAGCTACAAAATTGGAAAAAAAAAAAGAATTAGTAGAATATGCAAGAAATAAAAATTGAAACATAATTCTAAAAGAGGGAACTACCAAAAAAATATCTTTACCCTTCATCAATAAGATATATCTCTTGAATAGTTGTTAGTCTATGCGCTGTAGTTATCTCTCTACATGACTTGATACGGAGTGCAACAGCTAAAACATCTGACAAATAAGATTTAAATTTTTAGTATATTCATAATTAAATATTAAGAAATAAAGAGTGAATTACCTATTTCTGCAATTGAATTTTTATAAGCGTCTAATTCATTGAACGGAATGAATTGGTACTTTGGCGGCTCCAACTGTCCTTCATCCTTTGGAACTTCCTCAATTGTCGTTTTAGCATTTAAAATCCATTGGTATTCATGTGTTTCAATTCTATACCTTGGATCCAATGGCTTCACATATGCATTACTGATGTAATACGACTGGAAAATGTGCAAAGTATTTTCTCGTGACTCGATATCTTTATCAAATATCGTAGCTTATAGTCGATTTCCCTGTATAATATAAAAAATTGTAAGGAATAATTTACAAAAAAAAAAAATTTGTAATAAATAATTGAGTATAATAATTTTGTTTGATCTTAAATTGTTTTGAGTTATGTGCAAAATTTTTGTTTTTAAATATGTTACATGAAGAGAACTAAACTAAGAGAACATCATTGACATTTATATAAGGAAGCCAAATATTTAAAAAATCAAACATCAAAAGACCCAACAAATTAGTAGTAAAAAAATAAAAATAAAAATAAAAACAAAACTTAATAGATAGAATGCAAAAATAACTAAATCATTTACCAGCTTTTAGTACACTAAAAAAAATAAAAGACAATAGATACAAATAAATACTATACCTCTGGATCAATTAATGTTAGGTTTTGGTACTTCACTGGTGAACGTTGGCCTGTTCGTTTGGGTGACTTCTCTGCCACAATCATTTTGATTTTCCAGTCTCTTGTACTTGGAGTGATGTCTTTTATCGATGTATAAACTGTCCGCATCTTTAAAGCTGTTCATATACAAATATATTAAATGTATAAGTATAGTAAACCGAACACTAAATTAAAAAAGATTGAAAAGAGAATCGAAGAGTGTAATAAATTAAAAAACACAATACTAAACATACAAAAAGGAGAATTCTATTAAATACGTAATTTTGTTGAAGTAATTAAACTCAAATTATACAATTGAATCATTACCCATTTAACATCAATCTGAACTTGCTAATCTTAATAATTCCTTATAGACAATATTTTTTGTGCAGTTTTCCTCCGATTGTTCAGTAGACACTGGCTGTATTAAAATTCTAACTGTAGATGCAGTCTTAGCTCTTGATAAAGCCACATATAATTGACCATGTGGGAAAACAGGTTGAGGTAAATATATTCCAACAAAATCAAATGTTTGCCCTTGTGACTTATTTATAGTCATTGCAAAACTTAATCTGATAGGGAACTGAGTTCTTTTGAATGGGAAACCACTATTTTTATCAACATTTGGTAAAAATGGGATCCTTGGAATAAAGACTCTTTTTCCGCTGTGGTGCCCAACTGTGATTTCTGCATCAATGACATTTCGATCAAAAGCTCGACAAATTAGACATGTTCCGTTACACAGTCCTTTTGAAGGATTAATGTTTCTAAGCAGCATGATAGGACAATTTATCTTCAGCAACAATTCATGAGAAGGAAGTCCATTTGGGGTTAGAGTATTTAAAAAATCCCCCATAACTGATTGTTTAGATGCATCTATTGCTTCATCAAAACTATAATATCGCTTAAGCTCACCAGGAAATCTATGAATTAGTAATGCATTTATTTCATCAACATAACTGTTCTTTGGTGTTAATATGGCCCGATTCATCATAGCTGAAATATTTATCGAATATTCATGAATATCATGGAAAACAGCATCTATTAAATGATCCAAAGAAGTGCAGTCATCTTCATAGGGAACAAGCATGCCATCAGGAATTTTTATAATTTCGTCAACTGTGATTGGTGGCATTCTGTTGCCCAATTCTAACACATATTCTGAAAAAGACTGGATCCAATCTTGCTCGCATATTTTCAGTCAAATGAAACTTTATCAATGTAGGCCACAAATAATAAGAAACCAAACTGGTGTCAACATGTTCTTGTCTTGTTCCTTTACGAACCACAGGTAAAGCCTGGCGAAAATCTCCACCAAAGACGATAACTTTTCCACCGAATGTTAATTCTGAATCATTAATGTCTCGCAGCATTTTATCTAATGCTTAAATATGTTGTTTTCTTGACATAGGGGCTTCATCCCATATAATTAACCTTGCCACACGCAGTAACTTTGCGAGGGCACTTTGTTTACTGACACAACACATACTATATTCATCAGTATCCAGTGGAATCTTAAAGCGCGAGTGTGTTGTTCGACCTCCAGGAAGGATAGATGCAGCAACATCGGATGAAGCAGTTGCAAGTGCGACTAATTTTCTTGATCTTACTGTGGCAAGAAGTGCCTTGTACATGAATGTCTTTCCCGTCCCACCAGGGCCATCAACAAAGAATGTAGCAGTTTCATTTGAAAAAACTTTTCCCAAAACTGAATTATAGACATGTCGTTGTTTACTATTAAGGGCTTCTGATGCAACAATATCTTCTTCTGGAATTTCAACAGCCAATTCATCATCGATTTCCCTAGATTCGAGTTGGTCTTCATCAAAACAAATGTCGTCATCAAGAAGATGGAACGAATTTATGTCTTTCCCCATTGATTCAAGTGTAAAAGAGATTGAGTGCAAAACTTGCATTCTTACATTCAACATAGAATCTTTAGTTGACCAAAAATCAAGTGACATATCTTGCTCAAAACATTCCCAAAGCTCTCTTGGATTGGTTGGATTATAATAAACCAAAATAGTTGCAAATAGTCGTCTCAAACTGGATGGCATTTGATATAGAGATGCTTCATGTAAACAATCTTCTAAGCTACTGTCTCTCTGTAGCAAACCGTGCATAGTTGCTGCCTCACGAAATGTTGGAGCCACAACACCATGAACCGTCCTAAGATTTTCGAATGACAAAGGTCCTCTTACATGATTTAACAATATCCACAGATAATACCTCTCACCTTCAAATGAATTTGCTGTAACAATTCGACCTATAACAGTTTTTTTTTTCCCGACGAGTCCACTCTTTGTATTGTTGGTTCCAAATATAAAATTCTGGAAATTCTTTGTACAACAATGTCCTTGCATTTTCATCCACTCGGTTTAATGCAAAAAATTCTGTTAACATTGATTTTGCAGACCGATCAGAGTTGAGAACATTGATTAAGTCTTCATTTGCTCGAAAAGTTACTTGGTGTTGATCCTCAAGATGTAAATGTAAGCTATACATTGCTGGGTACATTTCATTAATAATAAAGCCATATATTCTCCACATAGCTTCAGGTGGAGCAATCCATCGGGCAGATTGGAATTGTTGAATTTCATCAATTTGTTGATTGCTTTGTTCAGAAACCAAATTGAAAGTAACGCGATCATGCCCTTTGTAAATGTACTTGTAAAGATATTTGACTGCTTTTATTGTAGAACAAATCTCGACATTAATGTGACAGTCAAATGTTGCAAGCAAATACGGATTATATGGAACAACCCAACGGTTATCCAAATCATGGCGCCTCACTTTGACAGTTATTCTATTGTCAGAACGCTTATATATTGGGAAGCAATCATTTCCAACAATCGTACCTGATACAAAATTTTTTGGATATTGGCTTTTGCAACAACCATTTTTTTTCATACAAATGTTTGTTGGATTCAACACTCCACATGGTCCATGCATCATATGCTTGATAACAGCATTATGCAAGTGCAAATTTGTATTTTTATCAGGTATTTCTGCTGATACAATCTCATCAAAAGATTCAGGCGCATAGAGTTTCCAATCCCTCTGTAATATAATTAAAAAATGCGCATGTGGAAGCCCTCTTTTTTGATGCTCAATAACATAAACATATGCTGAGACTTTTCCAAATATCTGCTGCTTGAATAATCGATCCTTTAATTCTTCTAATTTTGAATGAAAGACCTGAGCAATCAAATCAGGCCGATTTTGACTCTCCTCAAGCAGGCATAATTCATTTGAAATTTCTGGCCAGTTTGGATTGCACGTCATTGTTAAAAAAATGTCTGGTTTACCATAACGCTGAACTAAAGCCATTGCTTCCATATATCTTTTTCGCATATCTCTTGGACCCCCAATAAATGACGAAGGCAGAATAATCCGTTTTCCAACATTAGAAGCATCAGTTTCCCCAAGTGTAATGGTATCAACAATACCTTGATATAACTCAGATCGAATATGTTGTTGTTTGCTGCGAAAATAATCTAATATTGACGTCTCGATCTTAACATACATATCAACAACAAATTGTTGCAATAGGCGACCAGACAATAACAAAATTGATCTGAAGTTTTCTCTAATTTGTAACTTGTAGCAATAATATTCACGGCATGAAACAATTGGATCCTTCCTTTTTCTGTTTAATGCTGCAAAAGTTATAGGGGAATAAAATGTCACAAAATTGGACGTCTACAAACTAAGTATAAAATAGGAAGATTAAGATTACATTATAACCTCGTTGTTCTCTTGTCATTAATTCTTCTGCTGACATTGATTGGTGAGGATCTCTTGATCGGGTTGTTTCATTACATGTTAATGTGCTTCCTCTATTGACCATTTGAATGCCTTGATGCCAACCAGTATCACCAAGAGGAAACAACAAAAGATACTGAAGTGGATCATAACAACCAAAATAATATTGAACTATATGACTTTCACCAGAAACTAAAGACACAAATGTTTCGTCCTCCTAGCTGATCTGCATCTTCATTTTCAACCCATATTGTTGCAACTTGTGACGATGTCGGGGCATTGAATGCACGTTGATCTAGACCAGCATCTGATCTTATATGGATTACTTGATTTTCCAAATTTGGCAAATCACCAAGAGACTGGAAAAACACAGAATATGGATTGATCTGAAGAATATCGATGAATTGAGGTATAATTGATGGATTGATTCTGTCTGAATCAGAAATGCGATTTTCTAATTCATGCTCCGTATCATAGAAATACAATTGGAGATAAGAAGGAAGACCATTTAAAGGGATCAAATCATCGATATAGTGATAGATCTGTCCCTGAGTTCGAAAGGTATAAATTCCTCTATTCCGTCTGCAAAGATTTCTATCAAATTTAACTCCAAAAGATGTAAACGCGAACTTGTTATTATAAGTCCGAACATAGGTCTTAAAATGTGCAGATTCATCTATGTTGGAGGTTAAAAGATTATAAAGTTGATCAGGAACAACATTTGTGGCCAAAGAAATTGTCCCATCAGCGCAACAAAATCCGTTTGTTTCATGATAGAATCTCTTTGCTTTACAATGTCTGCAACAAGGCACATATGGCAAAGAATATGCTTCAAATGGCACGGCTTGTAATAATTGTCTAAGTCCAGCAGAGCGGTGATGCCTCCCACCTATTGAGTTCAAAAATGAATATAAAACAATAGGTGTAAACTCATCGATTGTTCTTTGAATGATCGTTCTTTGAATGATCTGACCAAGGAGGATACTATTGGAAGAGTCGCAAGAGTTGACAATAGAATCAGAAGAATGAATAATGTAATTATACTTGTTTCTTACCCCTACAAGTTGGCCGTATACTTGTTTCAAAACTTGATTGTTCCCGAACAACACATGGAGCCTATTTGAATAGAATATTTCCAAATTTCAATGAAAAAGAATATAAGGAAGTTTGAATAAGAAAGACGACAAAATAATTTTAGGAGAACCTGTTGAATTAAAAGCTGATCAGAGGCGGTTATTTCATCTATGGATGTATTTCGTGATTTACGTGTCGGAAACTCCATAGAATCACTCGGACAATTAGAATGATTTGTCACATTGTTTAATGATGAAGCTGCCTCTGAATCAACCACACAGACGTTAACACCAGGAGGAACACATACTTCATGAGATGAAATCAATTCATCCATGTCAACATCTGGGTGGAAATTTCGTTGTTTCTTTGACACATTTTGTAGAACAGTAAAGTCTTCAATGATGTTTATATGTTGGACATCATCATTTGAAGGTTCATCAATTGATGTAGTCAGTTGATCACCACCAAATGAAGCTGAATCTGTTAACTGGATTGAATTGCTGCTAGATGCCTTCTTTTTAGCATATCTTTCTCTGTTTTTTCTACGGAGTTCTTCCTTTTTCTCTTCTGGTAAATCTTCCACTTCTCATTATGTTAATGAAGCAAATGATTCTTCCAAAAGTTGGATACTGTTCCACACAACCAAAACTAAATGAATAAATAACAAATGTTTAACTTGAAATCCATACCTCCATGATGCATTTTACATGCTATAAACAATTTTCGTTGATTCATATGTTGAAAAATGCATACAATCAAATTATTTATACTTTAAATTAACAAAAAAAATGAAGATAACAAAATAACACATAGAATGAAAAAATACCATGAAAAGGAAACTTATAAAAAGCATAGATTGAATAATTATTTTAAATAATTATTTTATTAATTATTCTTGTGGGTTTTTTTTTTCAGATTGGGTCTTTTATTAATTTTGTGTGTGTTTTATTCTGTTGCGCCGTGGGTGTGTTTTTCGGATTGGGCCTTTTATTGATTTTGTGTGTGTTTTATTCTGTTGGGCCAAGTGTGTGTATGAGGGCCCATGCCGTGTGAGTGTGGAGTGCTTAGCCCCTAAGCTGAAATTGGACTCTTGAAAATATATAATACATTATATATAATACATTGAGCTTTTTTTATTATATAATGGACTATATAATGGACTCTTGAAAATATATAATACATTATATATTTTTTAAATTTTTTTTTAATTTTATTATTCATAAACTAATTAAAAGTTTTTATTTATTATTTATATATCACATATTTAATAATAAAATAAAAAATAAAAAAATATAATATATGATACATGAGATGATAAATATAATTTTTTTCTATAAATTATCTTCCGTTTGTTTTTTCTTTATTATATTATATTATATAATATAATATAATAAATTATTATAATATTTATGAGATGATAAATATTATATTATATTATATTATATAAATTATTATATTACGTTGGGTTGTTTACAACCGTGGGCTATACAGCACTCCCCAAAAAATATCATTTTGGGTGGGACTTAGATGTATTAACTTTAAAGTGGCTCTTTTTGATATCTCCCAAGCCAATGTTGACCTTTTAATATACGCCACCCAACCGCAACCACACAATCCAATGGCTCTTTTCCTTTTCCTCTTGATTTGTACAGAGCGAGACACGTCATGGGTGAGGTGGTGTTGAGCAGTGAGGAACGGGAAGCTAGAGTAGAGAGTCGGACAGAGGAGGAGGAGGAGGTCAGTATAGCCGCTCTTCTCAGAAAGTGTAGCTATAGAAGTCAGTATTTGCCTCTCTTATTATTTATTTGTGTGTTAATTGCTGGTTTTCTTGGATTTTTCAGCTTTGTTTGTGGAATCATGAACTGGGTTTCGGGTTTTGTCTGAAAATTTTGAGCATCTCACTTTGGATAATATAGAAACTTAACCATATGGGGTCCAAGTTTGGGGGGATTACGCAGGGGTAGGAAGTGATCAGTGATGTAATTGTTTCAAAGCTTTTAAGGTTGGTTTGTTTATTGTTATGTTAGCTGGTCTTATTGTCAAAATTAAGAAATGGGTCTCGGTTGAAATGGGTTTTTTCTTCTCTTTTATGTTGAGCTGCTTTAACACTGATGATAGGAATAATCATGGTTGTCATTAGGTGGAATATCAAACCAGTCTCATCAATTGAGTTTCTTGATTTACCGGCTAGATCTTTTGTTTCATCTTTGGAAGCATCAGTCTTTTGAGTCTACTACAATTATTAGTGTTGGGAATAGACCGAACAAACAAAGGCTAAGTTGAAGTAAATAATAGCGGAAGCAACAAATAAAACAGCAAGCACACAAAGAATACCAAGATTTAAGTGGTTCAGCTCAATGTGAGCCTACGTCCACTGTCGGGGTCGGTTTCAACAAATTCACTATGAACAAAGATGGAGTACAAGAGTATTGAACACAAAAAATCCTTAATCCTAAAGCCCCAATACACCCAATGGACTCTTAGGATTGTATACAAAAGGATTCTCAAAACTCTCTCAAACTTGGCTGCTGAAGGGCTCTTCAAAATGAAGAGAAAATGATGTATTTATAGCTGAGGCGCTGATTCAGAACATTCGCTCGAGCGGACGTCGAGCGAAGTGTCGAGCGCACGTTAGGGTTGCATTATTCGCTCGAGCGGACAGTCGAGCGGAGGTCGAGCGAGAACTCTCGGGAAGAATTCGCTCGAGCGGATAGTCGAGCGGAGTCGAGCGAAACTCTCTAGAAGAGTTCGCTCGAGCGGACTGTCAAGCGGAGGTCGAGCGGAACTCTCTGGATGAGTTCGCTCGAGCGGACTGTTGAGCGGAGGGTCGAGCTAACCTTAGCTTGAGCCAGGGTCGAGCCACAGTCGAGCCAGGGTCAAGCAACAGTCAAGCCAAGCTCCAAAAAATACATTTTCAGCAGGAAATCAAGCCAAAACCAACAAATCTCCACCTTGGCTTGAATTCCGTCAAGTCTTAACAAAAAACCTTTAACCAAAGAATCGATTCCCACCAACAAATCACCAAAGGGGAATCACCAAACCCGAACACAACGTCTATCCTTGAAGAACTCAATTTCCACCCAAAAGTCTTCAACACCATAGACAATTTGACCAAATCACAAGCTTGGTCCTAATGAAGAATCAACCTCTTCACACAAAAGGCAACGCACCACTGAACAGACTGCTTACTTGAACAACGGCTTTTGAATACACACGAAGGCTAACAACAAACATTCTCTGCCAAAGTAAGAACACCTCAAAGTCTGCATGAGCATATCCCAAAGGTGACTAAACTGTCTCCTCTATCTACCAGATGAAACTGTAGACTTGCTCTCACTGTACGCCAATGCCAAAATCAAAATCATACTTAATTTCAATAGCATGATCTAGAGTACCACCTGCACTCTGTTGTGAAGCTCTCCCAGCAACTCCACCTTCTTGCTATAACCATGCTCTCCTTTCCTGTGGAAATAACAACTGAAAAAAAATTGTAAAGAAGATAAGGTTCACCCAATAGCAAGCTGTGTTGACCGCTTCACCCAAATCTGTAGACAAGCCTGGCAAATCCAAAAGCATACTATGGGCTCTCACACAAGAGTCCATCTCATTCCATTCAACTACTCCATTTATGTGGAGTGGACCCAACTGTATGGTATGAACAACGCTCTACCTTCTTGTCTGTAGATCACTAGCCTTCACAAATGCTTGAACACATCAAACACATCACAAAACAGAGATAAACAAATCCAGATTCTTCCTCAAATGGTCATCAACAAATATGAGTACAAACACAAAGGAAAAATTGCCTACTCATACATGACCATACTCATTCANNNNGAACAATCAAGCCAATGGTTTGTTTGTGAAATATTCCTCTGGTGGTAGATCTAATGGAAGAGGTTCGGATTATGGTGGGAGTAATTCCAGTAGTAGCTCTAAATTTAACAAGAAAAATGTTAAATGTCACTACTGTCATAGATTTGGTCATTACAAGAATGAGTGTCCCAGATTGAAGGAGGAAAGATAAAAGTTCCTCCAATGTTGTTAGCGTTGAACAGTCTAACAACTCTGATATTGTCCTAGCAGTCAGCGGCTCTAGTGGTCACTTTGGTAACAAGTGGGTCATGGATTCAGCTTGTACATTCCATATGTGTTCCAGGATAGATTGGTTCACTACCTATGAATCAATCAACGGTGATTCCGTTTTGGTTGGAAATGATATGGCTTGTGATATTGTTGGGATTGGTTCAGTTGAGATTAAGATGTATGATGGAACCGTTAGAACATTGTCTAACGTTCGGCATATTCCATCTTTGAAGAAAAATCTTATATCTTTGGGCATTCTTGACTCCTTTGGTTACCAGTATTCAGCTGGAGGTGGAGTCATTCGAGTCTACAAGGGCTCTTCGGTGGTAATGACAGGGAAGAAGACAGATGGTCTTTATTTTCTTCAGGGCAGTACAGTGATTGGTGGAGCATCTTCAGAGGTTCCAGATTCAGGTATTACTCATTTATGGCGCATGTGATTGTGCCATATTGGTGAATGAGTATGGTCATGTATGAGTAGGCAATTTTTGCTTTGTGTTTGTACTCATATTTGTTGATGACCATTTGAGGAAGAATCTGGATTTGTTTATCTCTGTTTTGTGATGTGTTTGATGTGTTCAAGCATTTGTGAAGGCTAGTGATCTACAGACAAGAAGGTAGAGCGTTGTTCATACCATACAGTTGGGTCCACTCCACAGAAATGGAGTAGTTGAATGGAATGAGACGGACTCTTGTGTGAGAGCCCGTAGTATGCTTTTGGATTTGCCAGGCTTGTCTACAGATTTGGGTGAAGCGGTCAACACAGCTTGCTATTGGGTGAACCTTCTCTTCTTTACAATTTGTTTTTCAGTTGTTGTTTCCACAGGAAAGGAGAGCATGGTTATAGCAAGAAGGTGGAGTTGCTGGGAGAGCTTCACAACAGAGTGCAGGTGGTACTCTAGATCATGCTATTGAAATTAAGTATGATTTTGATTTTGGCATTGGCGTACAGTGAGAGCAAGTCTACAGTTTCATCTGGTAGATAGAGGAGACAGTTTAGTCACCTTTGGGATATGCTCATGCAGACTTTGAGGTGTTCTTACTTTGGCAGAGAATATTTGTTGTTAGCCTTCGTGTGTATTCAGAAGCCGTTGTTCAAGTAAGCAGTCTGTTCAGTGGTGCGTTGCCTTTTGTGTGAAGAGGTTGATTCTTCATTAGGACCAAGCTTGTGATTTGGTCAAATTGTCTATGGTGTTGAAGACTTTTGGGTGGAAATTGAGTTCTTCAAGGATAGACGTTGTGTTCGGGTTTGGTGATTCCCCTTTGGTGATTTGTTGGTGGGAATCGATTCTTTGGTTAAAGGTTTTTTGTTAAGGCTTGACGGAATTCAAGCCAAGGTGGAGATTTGTTGGTTTTGGCTTGATTTCCTGCTGAAAATGTATTTTTTGGAGCTTGGCTTGACTGTTGCTTGACCCTGGCTCGACTGTGGCTCGACCCTGGCTCAAGCTAAGGTTAGCTCGACCCTCCGCTCACAGTCCGCTCGAGCGAACTCATCCAGAGAGTTCCGCTCGACCTCCGCTCGACAGTCCGCTCGAGCGAACTCTTCCAGAGAGTTTCGCTCGACTCCGCTCGACTGTCCGCTCGAGCGAATTCTTCCCGAGAGTTCCGCTCGACCTCCGCTCGACTGTCCGCTCGAGCGAATAATGCAACCCTAACGTGCGCTCGACACTTCGCTCGACGTCCGCTCGAGCGAATGTTCTGAATCAGCGCCTCAGCTATAAATACATCATTTTCTCTTCATTTTGAAGAGCCCTTCAGCAGCCAAGTTTGAGAGAGTTTTGAGAATCCTTTTGTATACAATCCTAAGAGTCCATTGGGTGTATTGGGGCTTTAGGATTAAGGATTTTTTGTGTTCAATACTCTTGTACTCCATCTTTGTTCATAGTGAATTTGTTGAAACCGACCCCGACAGTGGACGTAGGCTCACATTGAGCTGAACCACTTAAATCTTGGTATTCTTTGTGTGCTTGCTGTTTTATTTGTTGCTTCCGCTATTATTTACTTCAACTTAGCCTTTGTTTGTTCGGTCTATTCCCAACACTAATAATTGTAGTAGACTCAAAAGACTGATGCTTCCAAAGATGAAACAAAAGATCTAGCCGGTAAATCAAGAAACTCAATTGATGAGACTGGTTTGATATTCCACCTAATGACAACCATGATTATTCCTATCATCAGTGTTAAAGCAGCTCAACATAAAAGAGAAGAAAAAACCCATTTCAACCGAGACCCATTTCTTAATTTTGACAATAAGACCAGCTAACATAACAATAAACAAACCAACCTTAAAAGTCTTTGAAACAATTACATCACTGATCACTTCCTACCCCTGACGTAATCCCCCCAAACTTGGACCCCATATGGTTAAGTTTCTATATTATCCAAAGTGAGATGCTCAAAATTTTCAGACAAAACCCGAAACCCAGTTCATGATTCCACAAACAAAGCTGAAAAATCCAAGAAAACCAGCAATTAACACACAAATAAATAATAAGAGAGGCAAATACTGACTTCTATAGCTACACTTTCTGAGAAGAGCGGCTATACTGACCTCCTCCTCCTCCTCTGTCCGACTCTCTACTCTAGCTTCCCGTTCCTCACTGCTCAACACCACCTCACCCATCACGTGTCTCGCTCTGTACAAATCAAGAGGAAAAGGAAAAGAGCCATTGGATTGTGTGGTTGCGGTTGGGTGGCGTATATTAAAAGGTCAACATTGGCTTGGGAGATATCAAAAAGAGCCACTTTAAAGTTAATACATCTAAGTCCCACCCAAAATGATATTTTTTGGGGAGTGCTGTATAGCCCACGGTTGTAAACAACCCAACGTAATATAATAATTATATATAATATAATATAATATTTATCATCTCATAAATATTATAATAATTTATTATATTATATTATATAATATAATATAATAAAGAAAAAACAAACGGAAGATAATTTATAGAAAAAAATTATATTTATCATCTCATGTATCATATATTATATTTTTTTATTTTTTATTTTTTTATTAAATATGTGATATATAAATAATAAATAAAAATTTTAATTAGTTTATGAATAATAAAATTAAAAAAAAATTTAAAAAATATATAATGTATTATATATTTTCAAGAGTCCATTATATAGTCCATTATATAATAAAAAAAGCTCAATGTATTATATATAATGTATTATATATTTTCAAGAGTCCATTTTCAGCTTAGGGGCTAAGCACCCCACACTCACACGGCATGGGCCCTCACACACACACTTGGCCCAACAGAATAAAACACACACAAAATCAATAAAAGGCCCAATCCGAAAAACACACCCTCGGCGCAACAGAATAAAACACACACAAAATTAATAAAAGACCCAATCTGAAAAAAAAAACCCACAAGAATAATTAATAAAATAATTATTTAAAATAATTATTCAATCTATGCTTTTTATAAGTTTCCTTTTCATGGTATTTTTTCATTCTATGTGTTATTTTGTTATCTTCATTTTCTTGTTGTATTTAAAGTATAAATAATTTGATTGTATCGCATTTTTCAACATATGAATCAACGAAAATTGTTTATAGCATTTAAAATGCATCATGGAGGTATGGATTTCAAGTTAAACATTTGTTATTTATTCATTTAGTTTTGGTTGTGTGGAACAGTATCCAACTTTTGGAAGAATCATTTGCTTCATTAACATAATGAGAAGTGGAAGATTTACCAGAAGAGAAAAAGGAAGAACTCCGTAGAAAAAACAGAGAAAGATATGCTAAAAAGAAGGCATCTAGCAGCAATTCAATCCAGTTAACAGATTCAGCTTCATTTGGTGGTGATCAACTGACTACATCAATTGATGAACCTTCAAATGATGATGTCCAACATATAAACATCATTGAAGACTTTACTGTTCTACAAAATGTGTCAAAGAAACAACGAAATTTCCACCCAGATGTTGACATGGATGAATTGATTTCATCTCATGAAGTATGTGTTCCTCCTGGTGTTAACGTCTGTGTGGTTGATTCAGAGGCACTTCATCATTAAACAATGTGACAAATCATTCTAATTGTCCGAGTGATTCTATGGAGTTTCCGACACGTAAATCACGAAATACATCCATAGATGAAATAACCGCCTCTGATCAGCTTTTGATTCAACAGGTTCTCCTAAATTATTTTGTCGTCTTTCTTATTCAAACTTCCTTATATTCTTTTTCATTGAAATTTGGAAATATTCTATTCAAATAGGCTCCATGTGTTGTTCGGGAACAATCAAGTTTTGAAACAAGTATACGGCCAACTTGTAGGGGTAAGAAACAAGTATAATTACATTATTCATTCTTCTGATTCTATTGTCAACTCTTGCGACTCTTCCAGTAGTTCCTCCTTGGTCAGATCATTCAAGAAGACATCAAGAACAATCGATGAGTTTACACCTATTGTTTATATTCATTTTTGAACTCAATAGGTGGGAGGCATCACCGCTCTGCTGGACTTAGACAATTATTACAAGCCGTGCCATTTGAAGCATATTCTTTGCCATATGTGCCTTGTTGCAGACATTGTAAAGCAAAGAGATTCTATCATGAAACAAACGGATTTTGTTGCGCTGATGGGACAATTTCTTTGGCCACAAATGCTTGTTCCTGATCAACTTTATGATCTTTTTACCTCCAACACAGATGAATCTGCACATTTTAAGACCTATGTTCGGACTTATAATAACAAGTTCGCGTTTACATCTTTTGGAGTTAAATTTGATAGAAATCTTTGCAGACGGAATAGAGGAATTTATACCTTTCGAACTCAGGGACAGATCTATCACTATATCGATGATTTGATCCCTTTAAATGGTCGTCCTTCTTATCTCCAATTGTATTTCTATGATACGGAGCATGAATTAGAAAATCGCATTTCTGATTCAGACAGAATAATCCATCAATTATACCTCAACTCATCGATATTCTTCGATCAATCCATATTCTGTGTTTTTCCGGTCTCTTGGTGATTTGCCAAATTTGGAAAATCAAGTAATCCATATAAGATCAGATGCTGGTCTAGATCAACGTGTATTCAATGCCCCGACATCGTCACAAGTTGCACAATATGGGTTGAAAATGAAGATGCAGATCAGCTAGGAGGACGAAACATTTGTGTCTTTAGTCATTCTGGTGAAAGTCATATAGTTCAATATTATTTTGGTTGTTATGATCCACTTCAGTATCCTTTGTTGTTTCCTCTTGGTGATACTGGTTGGCATCAAGGCATTCAAAGGGTCAATAGAGGAAGCACATTAACATGTAATGAAACAACCCGATCAATAGATCCTCACCAATCAATGTCAGCAGAAGAATTACTGACAAGAGAACAACGAGGTTATAATGTAATCTTAATCTTCCTATTTTATACTTAGTTTGTAGACGTCCAATTTTGTGACATTTTATTCCCCTATAACTTTTGCAGCATTAAACAGAAAAAGGAAGGATCCAATTGTTTCGTGCCGTGAATATTATTGCTACAAGTTACAAATTAGAGAAAACGTCAGATCAATTTTGTTATTGTCTGGTCGCCTATTGCAACAATTTGTTGTTGATATGTATGTTAAGATCGAGACGTCAAGATTAGATTATTTCCGCAGCAAACAACAACATATTCGATCTGAGTTATATCAAGGTATTGTTGATACCATTACACTTGGGGAAACTGATGCTTCTAATGTTGGAAAACGGATTATTCTGCCTTCGTCATTTATTGGGGGTCCAAGAGATATGCGAAAAAGATATATGGAAGCAATGGCTTTAGTTCAGCGTTATGGTAAACCAGACATTTTTTTAACAATGACGTGCAATCCAAACTGGCCAGAAATTTCAAATGAATTACGCCTGCTTGAGGAGAGTCAAAATCGGCCTGATTTGATTGCTCGGGTCTTTCATTCAAAATTAGAAGAATTAAAGGATCGATTATTCAAGCAGCAGATATTTGGAAAAGTCTCAGCATATGTTTATGTTATTGAGCATCAAAAAAGAGGGCTTCCACATGCGCATTTTTTAATTATATTACAGAGGGATTGGAAACTCTATGCGCCTGAATCTTTTGATGAGATTGTATCAGCAGAAATACCTGATAAAAATACAAATTTGCACTTGCATAATGCTGTTATCAAGCATATGATGCATGGACCATGTGGAGTGTTGAATCCAACAAACGTTTGTATGAAAAAAAATGGTTGTTGCAAAAGCCAATATCCAAAAAATTTTGCATCAGGTACGACTGTTGGAAATGATTGCTTCCCAATATATAAGCGTTCTGACAATGGAATAACTGTCAAAGTGAGGCGCCATGATTTGGATAACCGTTGGGTCGTTCCATATAATCCGTATTTGCTTGCAACATTTGACTGTCACATTAATGTCGAGATTTGTTCTACAATAAAAGCAGTCAAATATCTTTACAAGTACATTTACAAAGGGCATGATCGCGTTGCTTTCAATTTGGTTTCCGAACAAAGCAATCAACAAATTGATGAAATTCAACAATTCCAATCTGCCCGATGGATTGCTCCACCTGAAGCTATGTGGAGAATATATGGCTTTATTATTAATGAAATGTACCCAGCAGTATATAGCTTACATTTACATCTTGAGGATCAACACCAAGTAACTTTTCGAGCAAATGAAGACTTAATCAATGTTCTCAACTCTGATCGGTCTGCGAAAATCAATGTTAACAGAATTTTTTGCATTAAACCGAGTGGATGAAAATGCAAGGACATTGTTGTACAAAGAATTTCCAGAATTTTATGTTTGGAACCAACAATACAAAGAGTGGACTCGTCGGAAAAAAAAAACTGTTATAGGTCGAATTGTTACAGCAAATCCATTTGAAGGTGAGAGGTATTATCTGCGGATATTGTTAAATCATGTAAGAGGACCTTTGTCGTTCGAAAATCTTAGGACGGTTGATGGTGTTGTGGCTCCAACATTTCGTGAGGCAGCAACTATGCACGGTTTGCTACAGAGAGACAGTAGCTTAGAAGATTGTTTACATGAAGCATCTCTATATCAAATGCCATCCAGTTTGAGACGACTATTTGCAACTATTTTGGTTTATTATAATCCAACCAATCCAAGAGAGCTTTGGGAAGTTTTGAGCAAGATATGTCACTTGATTTTTGGTCAACTAAAGATTCTATGTTGAATGTAAGAATGCAAGTTTTGCACTCAATCTCTTTTACACTTGAATCAATGGGGAAAGACATAAATTCGTTCCATCTTCTTGATGACGACATTTGTTTTGATGAAGACCAACTCGAATCTAGGGAAATCGATGATGAATTGGCTGTTGAAATTCCAGAAGAAGATATTGTCTGCATCAGAAGCCCTTAATTGTAAACAACGACATGTCTATAATTCAGTTTTGGGAAAAGTTTTTTCAAATGAAACTGCTACATTCTTTGTTGATGGCCCTGGTGGGACGGGAAAGACATTCATGTACAAGGCACTTCTTGCCACAGTAAGATCAAGAAAATTAGTCGCACTTGCAACTGCTTCATCCGATGTTGCTGCATCTATCCTTCCTGGAGGTCGAACAACACACTCGCGCTTTAAGATTCCACTGGATACTGATGAATATAGTATGTGTTGTGTCAGTAAACAAAGTGCCCTCGCAAAGTTACTACGTGTGGCAAGGTTAATTATATGGGATGAAGCCCCTATGTCAAGAAAACAACATATTCAAGCATTAGATAAAATGCTGCGAGACATTAATGATTCAGAGTTAACATTCGGTGGAAAAGTTATCGTCTTTGGTGGAGATTTTCGCCAGGTTTTACCTGTGGTTCGTAAAGGAACAAGACAAGAACATGTTGACGCCAGTTTGGTTTCTTCTTATTTGTGGCCTACATTGATAAAGTTTCATTTGACTGAAAATATGCGAGCAAGATTGGATCCAGTCTTTTCAGAATATGTGTTAGAATTGGGCAACGGAATGCCACCAATCACAGTTGACGAAACTATAAAAATTCCTGATGGCATGCTTGTTCCCTATGAAGATGACTGCACTTCTTTGGATCATTTAATAGATGCTGTTTTCCATGATATTCATGAATATTCGATAAATATTTCAGCTATGATGAATCGGGCCATATTAACACCAAAGAACAGTTATGTTGATGAAATAAATGCATTACTAATTCATAGATTTCCTGGTGAGCTTAAGCGATATTATAGCTTTGATGAAGCAATAGATGCATCTGAACAATCAGTTATGGAGGATTTTTTAAATACTCTAACCCCAAATGGACTTCCTCCTCATGAATTGTTGCTGAAGATAAACTGTCCTATCATGCTGCTTAGAAACATTAATCCTTCAGAAGGACTGTGTAACGGAACACGTCTAATTTGTCGAGCTTTTGATCGAAATGTCATTGATGCAGAAATCGCAGTTGGGCACCACAGCGGAAAAAGAGTCTTTATTCCAAGGATCCCATTTTTACCAAATGTTGATGAAAATAGTGGTTTCCATTCAAACGAACTCAGTTCCCTATCAGATTAAGTTTTGCAATGACTATAAATAAGTCACAAGGGCAAACATTTGATTTTGTTGGAATATATTTACCTCAACCTGTTTTCTCACATGGTCAATTATATGTGGTTTTATCAAGAGCTAAGACTGCATCTACAGTTAGAATTTTAATACGGCCAGTTTCTACTGAACAATCGGAGGAGAACTGCACAAAAAATATTGTCTATACGGAATTATTAAGATTAGCAAGTTCAGATTGATGTTAAATGGGTAATGATTCAATTGTATAATTTGAGTTTAATTACTTCAACAAAATTACGCATTTAATAGAATTCTCCTTTTTGTATGTTTAGTATTGTGTTTTTTAATTTATTACACTCTTCGATTCTCTTTTTAATCTTTTTTAATTTAGTGTTTGGTTTACTATACTTACACATTTAATATATTTGTATATGAACAGCTTTAAAGATGCGAACAGTTTATACATCGATAAAAGACATCACTCCAAGTACAAGAGACTGGAAAATCAAAATGATTGTGGCAGAGAAGTCACCCAAATGAACAGGCCAACGTTCACCAGTGAAGTACCAAAACCTAACATTGATTGATCCAGAGGTATAGTATTTATTTGTATCTATTGTCTTTTACTTTTTTTAGTGTACTAAAAGCTGGTAAATGATTTAGTTATTTTTGCATTCTATCTATTAAGTTTTGTTTTTATTTTTATTTTTAGTTTTTTTACTACTAATTTATTGGGTCTTTTGATGTTTGATTTTTTAAATATTTGGCTTCCTTATATAAATGTCAATGATGTTCTCTTAGTTTAGTTCTCTTCATGTAACACATTTAAAAACAAAAATTTTGCACATAACTCAAAACAATTTAAGATCAAACAAAATTATTATACTCAATTATTTATTACAAATTTTTTTTTTGTAAATTATTCGTTACAATTTTTTATATTATACAGGGAAATCGACTACAAGCTACGATATTTGATAAAGATATCGAGTCACGAGAAGATACTTTGCACATTTTCCAGTCGTATTACATCAGTAATACATATGTGAAGCCATTGGATCCAAGGTATAGAATTAAAACACATGAATACCAATGGATTTTAAATGCTAAAACGACAATTGAGGAAGTTCCAAAGGATGAAGGACAGTTGGAGCCGCCAAAGTACCAATTCATTCCGTTCAATGAATTAGACGCTTATAAAAATTCAATTGCAGAAATAGGTAATTCACTCTTTATTTCTTAATATTTAATTATGAATATACTAAAAATTTAAATCTTATTTGTCAGATGTTTTAGCTGTTGCACTCTGTATCAAGTCATGTAGAGAGATAACTACAGCGCATGGACTAACAACTATTCAAGAGATATATCTCATTGATGAAGGGTAAAGATATTTTTTGGGTAGTTCCCTCTTTTAGAATTATGTTTCAATTTTTATTTCTTGCATATTCTACTAATTCTTTTTTTTTTTCCCAATTTTGTAGCTTAAACCCCATATGTTTAACTATGTGGGGTCAATTTGTGCAAGATGAATGCAAAAAAATCTCGAAAATAATTGAGACAAAGCCAGTTATACTTGCAACAAAAATAAGAGTTGGTTCTTATAACTGTATTTTTAATAATTAACAAGGGCGGCAATTAATGATTTATTACTCAAGAGTACTATTGCAAGAAACTTGACATACCCATCTGCATCTCTATCTTCTGTTGGTATTCGAGAAATAATCAAGAATTGTGATGTTGCTGAGTTCATCAAAAGTTTGCAACCCATGGCGGTAAAATTCTATTCTTAGTAACAAATTCAAATATTTATTCAATCAATTCTTCTAAAAAATTATTTCTAATGTGATGCAGAAAACAAAATTTTGGATAAAGGCGAAGATAATTGTGGTTAATTTGCGTCAAATATATTTTTACATGTCATGTATTGGCTGTAACAAAGGAACTGGATATGATTACAATGATACATTCCTTTGTTACCATTGCAAACACCAAAGCATTTCTCAACCACGGTATGTATCTTTCAAATTTTTGTTTGATAATTTATGTAATAGATTTAATGGATAATTTTTATTGATTCTAACTTAAAATGATATTTCCATCAAATTTATAGCTGCCGAGCATATGTTGAACTCGATGATGGTACAGGAAGACTAAATGCTGTTATGTTTGGTGAAGTTGTAGAAGAAGCATTCGGTTGTTCGGCAGTTGAGCTTATGAATCATACTGGAGATGTACGTTTTCTTATTTTTCATTGGCTTTATTGTTGCGAGTAGAAAAGTCTATGTCAAAATTTTTAACATATTTAATACATTATCTATAAATACATTGAGGTTTATATTTAAAAAAACTATTAAAAGTAAATTATAGCAAAAATAATCTAAATTGATTTTTATATCTTTGTCTATTATGTCAATTTTATTTTTATTTAAAACATGCATAGTAATTTAATTAAAAATATTGCATTAAAAAACTTGTGTTAATTTAGAATATATAAATTTTCAGCATATATAAGGTCTTTAAATTCTTATTAATCATGCAATTATAATGCAAAATTCCCTTTCCAGGAACATTTGTCATATATTGAAAATCTTGCGGCACAAGTTTCACAAAAAGAGTGGAAGATTGAACTTTTAGTAGACGTCGATCGACTCAACCAAAAACAGTAGAAGAATTTCAATGTTGTGTCTATTGATGCTGTAAAGGATGGCACCAATGATGGATCAGAGTAAACACATCATAGGATTCATATTTTGAACTGATGTTTTTGTTGGCTTTGTATTAAACTTATCGCGAACAACTTTGCTAAAACTATCGATGTTATAAATATGTGTTGGATTATGTTATATTTTGAACTAATGTTTTTATTAGGTTTGTATTAAATTTATCACATGCCTAACTTAGACTTGGATTATGTTCAAAAATATATTTTCCATGAATGAACAGTAAATAATTTAATCGTGGGGTCCAGTGCATGAGAAAGATAAAGGATAGAAGGAGAAACATGTGGATTCGTTCACGTGATAGTTATATTATTCTTTTCTTTTGTTCCGTGTGTTTTGAGAAATTCTTTCTCATCAACTAAACAATTTTAATTCACGCGTGGGTCTGTGCACTAAAGTTTTGTCCAGAATTTTGAGGAGACCAATTGGAAGATGAAGAATGGCCGCGGAATGAGGGAAACATCGATGGCCTACCAAACAAGCTTTTATATTTTCAATTATTTCTTTTTTTCAAAATGCAAAGGAGATAAGATCAAGATAAAGACACAGTTGGGGCACCAATAATTGTTACTCATGACATGCATGCGGACACCACATAGGAAAAATCTAAGTATAATTGTGTATTAATATATGTACTAATGATTGATTAAAAAGTATATTTTATTAAAAATAGAATTTTAACTTAACGATGTGTTTAAAATATTTTCTTGATTTTATTGCTTTTAAAGTTATTTTCGTTGGATCAGTTGTTGGACCCCAGAGATGAGAATTGGACCTCATTTCTTTTCCTCCATCTTTTATTTTCTCCTTTCCCTTTTTCTTTCTTTTTCTTTCTTTCTTTTCTCTTCCCGTGCGTTTTTCTTTTCTCTCCCGTGCTTCTTTCTTCTTTTCTCTCTCTCCCCGTGCTCTCCCCTTCTCTTTTCTCCTTCTCGTCGCCCCTACTTCAGCCGGCCAGTGCACCCCCGTCCGATAGAGGTGTCGTACACCACCCACCCAGTTTTCTTCCCCTCTCACCGCTGAACTTCCCCACCAAGTTTCACCTCCATCCGAGCCACCGTTAGCCACCTACAGTCCATCTAAGCCGCACGGTTTTGAGCCGTTTCCGGCGCCGTCGCACCACCTCTGCCCACCATCTCTTCACAGCTTCTTCCCCTACCTCTTGCCGACCTAACCACCTAATTTCAACCCCGATCCGTTGCCGGAAAGATAATAATTGAATACACAGTAATATAATAATTCGATTCCTATACAGTAAAGATAATAAAAAATTCGGATTAATAGTAAGATAATCGTCAAAAATTTTCGTGAATACACAGTAACGATGCATCTTGGACCCCCCAAGCCATCTTGTTTATTCAAGGAGATAATAATTGAGACATTAATGATTGAGTATGGAAAGTCCAACTAATAGATAAAAATCAACTAAAAACCAATTAGTGAATTAAGAAGAATACGAATCATAACACACGATTAGACAATATGGGACCAAATATTTACATCTTCGACCCCCCAAGCCAATTCACCTATAGTAATACATATATTGTTTGTATTTCTTTTTCTAAAGTTCGAATGCTCCACTTTATAATTATTGATTGTCACGTCATAGCCATGGATTTTCCTTTCCCTTTTCTTTTATGTTTCTTTCTTTCTTTTCTCTTCTCGTACGTTTTTTTTTTCTCTCCTAAATTAAGGAATAATTGAGAGAGCAATTATTTTAACATTTGAGTCATGACTTTTGGGTAAGGTTAATTGGTTTGTCTACACTTTTTAAGTGCGGTTGTTGTGTTTATTTTGTCTGCATAAACGATATTACACGTGGGCCATATATAAAATAAAATATTATTATTTAATATTTGTTACACGTGGGATTACCATCCCGTTAATCACGAAATGGCTGGATTTCGATCTTTTTTATATATATGGCCAATGTTACTGCAATAATAATTTCCTGTCATGTCCCGCCTGAATGGATAATATTCATTATTGGATCTAATATTCTCTTTATCCTGATCGCCCACTGACACTCCAATTTAGAAAACTCTCTCTCTCTCTGTTTCTTTTTTGTAAATAGGTAGTGGGTATTTACTATTATGCCTGTGATAATTCGAGAGATGAGAGCTGTGTATCTATTCTATATTAAAAGCAGCTATTAGCTTAGCTCCACCCCTACAAATCTCCACCAATTAAAAGGAATATAATAATTATTTTTTTCCCACTTTTGGATAAGCATGCATGTCTCATGTGCATTGATGTGTCAAAATAAAAGGATCATTGGTGTGGGCGATAATCAACTACCTAACCATGAGCCTTTTGTACTGTTTTTTGACAATTAATGAAAAAATAAAAAATAAAAAAAAATTAAAGCAATATATAATAGTGCTTAGATTAATATATTACTTATTTTTGTTCTAACTGATTAAAAGTATCGGTATTGTTTTTTTTTTTTTCAAATTGATTATAAGTACTATTTTGTCTTTGAATTATTGGTATTAATTATTTTACTTATCATGTATTAAATCAGTAATAAACAGTAGATTAGGATTTCAAATTTGTTAATACTCAATCAAATTTCAAAAATTCAAGCCTGATCCCCTTATCCGTCGGTCTTATCCAATTATCCAACAAAGAGACAAAACTTTTTATATATAAATATTTAATTTATATATAACGCGAAGTGGCATGAGATAGACATATGTTACGTACGTACATAATTATGACACTTGGATATTTAACTATATAGAATAAACAGCATCAATTAGCTCTTGCAAGTTGTTTGATTGATTTGACATATTATGGGGCCAAATTATTGATACTTGATCAACCAAGACTGACTTTCTTTGTTCTTATGAAAAATATTTTCCTGTGATGTAACATTATCGATCTATAACTAAATCTTCTAAAATATTGTCACCCCAAAAGATAAAAACAAAAACGAAATATGAAAACCAAAAATCAATAGAGATCAAAGATAGATCTGAGAGGGCGCTTGAGATTGCTCCACGTACGTATGATTTTATGTGAATTTGTTTTTGTTGGGATTTCGAAGTTCAATAGATGGCACTGGGGAGAGAAAGAATGGGAAAGAGGGGAGAGCAGAAAGAGAAAGGGAGAGGAGAGAGGACAAGGGAGGGTGCACAGGGGAGTTAAAATAATATTATTTTAAAATATTATTTTCATTTATTTGATAGGTATACTATTATTTTCTTTAAAATAATACTTTATTCTTTTCAAGTTTGAAATTTGCCTCTAACTTTTTTGTGAGATAGATGTGAAGTTAAAATTATTACAAAAATGCTAACTAACCTTTCCGGTAAAACATAACCCACGTACCAATTTGAATACTTTATTACATTGTTGCTCTTGAATTCTAAAT